>APFE031409078.1:0-17491 GCA_000404065.3 Pinus taeda
TTTGATTTTTTTTTTTCAAATTTTCAAATTTTTTTGTCCATTTGAATTTTAAATTTATTTATTTGTTATTATTATTATTGATTGATTGATTTAACTATTTTTTGCTGTAGGGTTTTTGTCCATGCTTGATTAACAACTCAACCCCAATATATGTTAATTGGATAATTGATTTTTTGGTTTTCTTTACAATGAATCATGTTCGTCTCCACTAAGTGTTAATTTGATGGTTGAGTTTTAAGCTTTAATTACAATAGGTTAAGCATGCCCCCACTATGTGTCAATTTGATGGTTGATTTTTAAGTTTTTGTTGCAATATGCCAAGTTGTCTTAGGTTAAGATTTTAAAAAATCTATATTTTTAGTACTTGGTATAATGACTTTTTGATTTAGATATTTATTTTTAAGGTTTAATTTATTCATGATATTTGATCTCGAAATATGTTGAAAATCTAAGGTTTGTTATAGTCGTGATATTTGCTTTTAATTTCATTGTTGAAAAATGTTTAAAATTTTAAAGTTTTTTGGAGTCATGATATTTTATCTAAACACCATGATTGAAAATTGTTGGAATTTTTAGGTTATTTGGAGTTGTGAAATTTTATCTTCAACATATTGTTGAATTTTTTTGGAATTTTAATGATTTTTGGAGTCATGGTATTTTATTTTTAATGTCATTGCTAAAACATGTTGGAATTTTAGCAACAAGAAAAAAGCGATGATGCTACATCAACACTTTTTGATTTCATGTTTTTTGCACTCAAATAAATTGGTTTTTATAGCCATTTTTAAAAATGTTGAAAATTTATCCCAAAAAAATCATTGCTCCAGCATACACACTTTTCTTTTTGGGGCTATTTTTTCATGTTTTTTGGGGGTTTTTTGGCTAGAGTTTTTGTTTTCAGGTTACAATTCTTGTTTGATAGGTTACAAAGTTAGGAAACATTGACAAAGTTATAGGAAAGTACAAATGTTGACTTGAACAGCACAAAACTAAGAAAACTTCCAAGGTGGGAGAGAGAGTTTGTTTGCAGCTAAATAAGGAAAGGTTATAAGGTCTTGGTAACAAGATCAAGGATTTGCAATATGTTCCTTTTGAGGTATTGGAAAAGGTGGACGATAATTCATATATACTTATTCTAACTCCATATATGTGCATTTAATCATTAGTGAATGTAGAAAACATAAAATTATATGATCCTTCCATGTTAGATTAGGAAGTTGAGGAGTAAGTCACGTCTAACATACAAGAATTAGCAATAAAGTCTCAAATAGAGTTGGCATAAGATATAGTTTTATAAAACAAGTCTAGAACTACTAGATAGGGTTGACTTGATATTTGATAGATTAGGTTGAAAAGACAAGTTTCAAACAAGGAAAAATGGTACTCCAAGGATAATGTAAAGGAAATTTTCTTTCACCTCATGTAGTAAAATATTTTGGGGACAAAAGTCCTCCATAAATGGAAAGCTATGAGCAAATATGGAACATTATATAATTTCTCATCTATACTAGTACTTTTGTAGTGGAAAAATGGGAGGAATTAACCTACAAGGCCCATTTTAATGGCAAGTCCAAGTTTATAAAATTTGGATTGTGAAATCTTATAGAGCCATTTTGAAGTAGAAAATATCACTTTTTAGGATTAAAACTTTAAAATCTCTTGATTCTATTCTACACACTGGGACATTTCTAATGGTGCAAACATTACCTCAATTAGAGCTCGTACGTAGAAGTTATGCATCCTATAGGTTGACTTACTGTGTTGACCACTATGATACCAAGTGGATGCCATGTCAACCCCCATTATTCACATGTGGGGCTATCCATGTGTAAATTTGTTCCATAATTAAAGAAAGCATATAGAAGTGGGATTTGAGAGCATAAATGGAGAGGAAGAAGATTTTGTAGTAGACATTTAGGCCATAGTGTTAAAGGAAACTCCATAATGAGTGGCACTTCCCTTGTGTTTTCATTCTCATCACTAAAGAAAAAAAGTAGTACATAAACCTTACAATCTAGCTATGTTTTCTCCCTTATTTAGTATCACAATATATATCTTGTGTTCATTTGTGTGAATGGTGTGCTCATTTTCTTATAATTTCATTTTCATATTTAAGTTATTTTCATAAAATTAAGTAATAATATAGTGCTAATAAATCTTGAATCTAAGAAAAAAAGATCCACATAATAAAATATTCCATCATAACACAATATCTATTTGGTAAATTGTTCCCGCGGAATGTCCATGATAGTTTATATATCACATTGGTATTAGAGTAGTTTTGTTTAGGGTATTTGAGGAAAGTTGTAGGATCCAATAATTAGCTTAAGAAGTCACAAAAACTTAGCCATGGTAAATGATTCTATTCATACAACCCTCATGATGCAGTAGAAGAGACATTTGTAAGGTTGAAAGAGCAAGTTGTTAATATCTCTTGTAACATGGCCTTCCTAATGCCAGTTGATCTAGAAAACACGTTTGGACCTTTTGGGGAGGGTGGTGGCTCTAACTTAGTTATTTCCATAAATTTGAGCACGAAGCTAGTAGATGTAAGGAAATAAACGTGCATAGTAAAATATTTCGACATAATACAAGTTTTATTGTGATAACTATTCTAGTGGAATTTCTATCGCAGATTACATATCACCTCCACTAACTAATTCTACCCCACACCTTGCCTGAATTATCACATTATTTAGATGTTATTTATCTATTAAAAATACATTTTAGACCTTAGATTAAGAAATATATCTTTCATTTTTAATAAAAAATCCTTCAACATGAACTCACATGGTTTAATATTCCTTAATTAGTGAACCCTTTCTAACATTCTTAAACAAACTATATTTTTATATAGCTCTGCAAAATTTCCATAGATAAAAAATTTACATCGTGAAAGATACTTCAATTTCCTAAGTTTCAACTTCTTACACTATATTCAAATACAGTGAGCAAGGACATTGAAGCAATATTTTGTTGATATTTGTGACATCTCATTGTGGTTTGATGAAGGGAGCCACACAAGGTCCCAATGAAAGTTTTGTTGACCTCTTTTCTTGTCAAGGAAAAAAGTCAATCTCCTAAAGTTTATTTCTAGATTCTCTCTATTTTTTAGAGATGGTACTCCTCTATTGATCACACTTTGATATGTATATAATTTAATATTAATTATTAAGCATTCAACACATGCACTTGTGAGTGAACCAAGTATTTTCAAAGGCAAAAATAAAATAATCAATTATATTTTAATAAATTCATTCCAACTATAAATGCATGTGAGAAAACATATTTGAATAAAATTCAAATGGATAGAAATAAAAAGCAGTGATACACTCAAAGAAATATAAAATGATATCATGCCTTTCCAATCATAATAGCATAAGAAAACACCCACAAGATTCCTACTTATTATTAGGAAATTAAATTTTCAAAATCACAGATGAAATGATTTCTGGAAATAAGCTCTCTGCAAGCATAAAAATAATTAATTTACAAATGGGAAGTCTCAAAATAAAGTTAAATACCTAAATCACAATCCTAATATCTTTAAAAACAAAATGCACTCACCCCTAACGGACTGGGATTGGGCTACCATGTACGATTAGTCATGATAAAAGGTACGTGGAAGAAAGACAGAAACACAATCAAAGATTGGCTTTAGAAAATATACCATGATTGGATTAATAAAATATTAAGAATAAAGGAGGGAATTGTTTAAAAAGAAAATAAACATTCACAAAATTAGAGAAGGATTATGGGTGGAATAAACTCTCTCATTGTTAGGTAAATTTGATTTCAGGAAAGAGTTAAAGTTGACTAGGTTAAAAGTAGTGGTTTTGGACTCATAATTTTTTAGTTGTTCATGGTCTTGTGCTAATCTATAGTATGTAATAGAGAATTTAAAAGATTGAGAAAAAATCTATTGTAATTTGCCTAAAAGTGAGTGGTGAAGGTTCACTTAATTAGATTTGTAGGATTAAATTTTTCCTATACTAGACGTTTTATTCGGATAAATTATATGCATTTTCTTTTTGTATATTTTCTTTTTGTTGGTTATTAATACTCTGAGTAAATATTTTATTTTCTCTCTAATAGTTTATAGATTCGGTATCAAAGTTGAAGGCGCATTAAGGACGCTTCAGTTCCCATGGATTTATTTGGTCTGGTGGATGGAGATATTTGATCATAGATAAGGAAAGCAGGATCGCCAATCTGAAGCGTGAGTATGATAAATGTAATTTTTTTTGGATTTGGTAGTTAACTCATATCTGATGGTGTTGGAGTTGTTTCATGGAAGGAAATTACTGAGAGTTTTATTTTTAATAAAGGTTTGTGATGTTTCAAGGCACCACCGCTACAACATATTACTTGATGTTCATTTAAGGCAAAACCATTAAAAGAAGTTTTGGCTCAAGAAAATGGAGTCAAAGACGATTCCACCACCGCAACGCCCCCCTGATGATGGTGTTTTGTCGCGGAACTGGCCAACATATTCTATGAATTGTTCACCGCTAGAATTGAGATGGATTCGTTCTCCTCCATCTTCTTCTTCTGTTAGAATGGTCGACATGAAAACCATCGTGAAGAATAATGATCAATAAGAAGGCAAGGTACCTGCCTAAAAGAAGTTTGTAGCACAAGTGCGAGCTCGATTATTCACTTGTGATCGACGTGGGTGTGGGAATGGGCAACACGAGCTTGGAGAAAAAGGATGTTGCTTTGCATGAATTCTTTGATGATAAATTTCATAAATTAATGGTACTTGTGAGTAATTCGATGGGGCTAGAATATACACAATTATTAGTCCCTGCCCTCCGGGCCTGGCAGGGACTATAGTAATCGATTCCTTTCGATTGCATTAGTCTTACACAGGAACCGATAAATCTATTTCTGTTAAACCAAAGTTAAACCAAAGTTTGGTGATATGCTGGCGATATGTCCCACTAAATTTTATGTTTGCCGATGCGTGTAACCAATGGCAGCAACGATCGTCTTATTTGGCCTCAGTACGAGGTATGCGATCTCAAAACTTAGGAAAATGTTTTGGTTAATTAGTACAGCTTCAGCTCAGTGAAGTAATGCTATCTTTGGGATAGCATTAGTTGGGTAACATTTAATGTTAATTGGTTGTTAATGAGAATTGGGGGTATCGTCGTAGGTTACGTTTATTAAACAGGGGACAGAAGTTATCCCTTATATGTTGCCAGTCAATTGCATGGAAGCAGTGCGTGTCAATTTGCATGTCAGCAAGGAACATCTTGAAGCCCTTATATTTCTAAACAACTGTATGCGTTGTGTTCTATTGAGAAATATACATAGAAATCACTCAAAAGTGAATTGCGGCATGCTTTTCAGGCAAACTCACCTCAGTGGCATGGCTTAAAGGACGAAACTGCGATTCCGCTACTTCAAGCTTGTTTGCCATTTCTCTTTTCTGTTGCTCAAGTTCCTTGTTCAAGTCGCGCAATTGGGTAATTTCAGCCTTCAAATCTTTCATTTTCTGTGACTGCTATTCTACGTTTGCAGAGTTCTCGGTTTTCAGACAATCAATTATCTTATTCAAATATTCAATTTCACCACACTTCGTGTTGAGCTCTTTCTCCAACTCGGCAACTTTATGCAGTGCCCTATCTAGCTCTTCTTGCTCGAGTAGAGCAGCGGCCTCTCTAATGTCATTTGGTGTTGCCGCCTGCAAAGTCACCACGCCGCCCATCACAGGTAAATAGTTTCAGAGATTGCCCATCAGGTAAATACTTTCAGAAATTTCTAAATTTCTAATTGAAGTAATTTGACAACAATCAAGTACGAAGCCTAGTGTGGCCGTGTTAACTATTTCTAAAAAAGGCTGCAATAATTCTATTTTGTTCTTTTCAAAATAAACTGTAAAACAACTAACAGATATTACAGAATTGTTGTGCAGGTTACTCGACATTTCTTTCGGTTGATCTTGCAAGCGGCGCACGGGAATCTCGACGGCGGCCCCGGCTTCCCAGAGGTAAGGTTGTTATCTGCAAAACAATTCCTCATTTAGTATGGTCTGTTCACAGCAGATTCTTAGTATTTTTTTTCCCTTACAATTGCTTACCTTTCCGTTGCTGTGTGAAGCCAGAGTATCGTAAAACAAGATGGAGTAATACAGGGAAACGCGTTGTTTGTCATCCAAACAAATAACACCCCTGCGATTATATTCTCTGTTAGTATCCGTTTAGGGGCATTCCACTACTAAATTTGATTTTATGAACAATAATACCTTCGTTGGACTTCTGAATGTATGATTTTGCAATGCTTTGAACCGATTCCTTATCTTCATCAGTCAGGACGCTGATGTGCAGGGGGTTTTACCTGATGGCAGACAGGTTGCAGTATCGCCATAGCCTGCATTACAATTGTTTCAGCGTGAAATGGAGCCCTGCAAAATATCAGCCGCAGCTACTTACATTGCTCTTCTTCTTTGTTTTTGCTGTTGCAGACGAAGAAATCATGTCAGCTCCCAGTCCCAGTCCCAGTCCGGGCATGGAAGCCGGTGCAGCCTCTCTGGCATAGGCTCCCTCTATCGTCGCGGCACTTTTAGCATGCATCATCTCTTTTTTACTTCATTGAAATTCTGTGTAATCAACTTCAGTTAAAAAATGTTAGGAGGACGATGGCTTTTAGGCAAGAAGAAGGCCATATTTTCAAGTTGTGGAGACTCTGTACATAAGGCATATGGAGTAGAACTAAACTCTCCAGATGCCTCCACTGGAAGCATTCAGAGAGCCACCTGTAGTCCATGCAAGTAGGCTCAACAAAAGCGGGGCTGGTTGTGCTGGACTAGCGTGTTACATAAATTAATCAAAAACTTTATTCTATCTATGTTTATGTTTTGATTGCTTTTTAAAATACATATTACGAGCTTATCTAAGTTTCCGGTATTGTTTATAACTTATCCATCATATTTCTGAATCTACGATCAAATTAAATTCACCTCGAATAAACCTTGCAGATATCTCTTTGAGCTGGTACATGACTCCTCTGAAGCATGCCAACTGATGGAAAATTTGTACAGTCATTCTGTGCATAATCGCGACCCCTGTTTCCATCTCCCTTCAGTTCACTGTCACTTACTGTTCTCAAACTTCTACATACTCGCTGCATTGTAATTGACATAATCATCACTCCCAGTGTGAGTGCTTCGTAAACGGACAGCAACAGCAGCACTGATACAAAACATACGTGCATGATGCACAAGAGGGTAATCCATTACGTTATAATTCTTCACATCGTTCGCAAAGTATGGCTGGTTTGATTCAAATGCTTTCCCAGGGACGCCTTTCCCTTTCTCTAAACGATGTTTAGCGCATATATCCCTAAAACCTTGCATACCATGATCCCCCACATAGCATGCTTGATCCTCAAGTGCCAAGAACATCGGTCCATAGCTACCTGTAATGTCTGAATGGAACCCAAGTTTGTGCTAAACAGCGATGCCTGGTTTCCTCCGCCACGTTTCGCTCATGCACATCATAACATTAATCGATAATTAATTTTTAATACGTTTTTGTTGAGGTGAGTGTGAAAGGAAAAGTTGACTTAAAATTAATCGATATGCCCACCGCCTTATATTCAAATATATGTAACAACTTCCTAAATTTTCACGATAACAAAATTCTGACTCTACCGTGTACAAAATATAATCAAGACAATCGCAAGCCTGAATCCTAATATACTTTTTGCAGCCTTGTTCGAATGATTTTGAAAGTTAACTGATCTGCCGCATGCATACTATTTAAGTCCACTAGTTTTCATGCATTTCAATTTTGTTGACACTTACAATCTTCTAAGGGAGGAAAACAGAGCGGAGGAAATGCAACGGGAAGGTACGTATTACAGCTTCTGTAATATTCACCTCCACGTGGATTCGTAAACTTAGTTGTATGTCCATCGACATATAAATAGATCTGATACAGTACTTGATACGGGTATTTGACTATTTGACTGCATTGAATCATTACCTCATGTCCTGTAACTTGTCCCAATGCTGTGCACATAGAGACCAAGCTGTATGCTGACCCGTTTGGCTTAATATCACGGTTCTCCAACGCATACAGAATATCGACTCTTTCTTTTAGACTAAGAGCAGCAGCAAAATATGCGTGCTGGTCGTCACTACAACTGCCGTGTTTCTCCCACTCATGTTGCCAAAACCACGTATTATTACAACAATGTCGGCAACTCAGCGATGGCCATTCTTCGTTCAGCTGGGCTCTTCTATCGGTGGCAGGCAGCTTGGCTAGGCTTCTAGACTGGCTCTTGACTTTGACCGGCGGCTTCAAAACTCTTGTTACTATATTTGGGACTATCTCTTTACAACATTCGGGACTGCACACATGACGGACGCGGCAATAGTCAAGTGGCTCGAACACTGCAGCAAGGCTTCAGCGACTCTGCTTGTCCTTTTTACTTTAGACTTCAATGACCTGTTTCTCGGCATCAAAATGGGCCTCTCCCTGCATGTTGCAACTCAACGATGGCCATTCTTCGTTCAGCTAGGCTCTTCTATCGGTGGCAGGCAGCTTGGCTAGGCTTCTAGACTGGCTCTTGACTTTGACCGGCGGCTTCAAAACTCTTGTTGCTATATTTGGGACTGTCTCTTTACAACATTCGGGACTGCACACACGATGGACGTGGCAGTAGTCAAGTGGCTCGAACACTGCAGCAAGGCTTCAGCAACTCTGCTTGTCCTTTTTACTTTACACTTCAATGACCTGTTTCTCGACATCAAAATGGGCCTCTCCCTACATGTTTCTAACAACAGCATAGGGCAGGGACTAGCTGCCCCGCAACCCGCCTTGTTTAATACTATGAATAGAAACAACACTCAGGCTGTGATGAGAGTCTGCAATGTATTTAATACTATGAATAGAAACAACACTAGGCTGTGACGAGAGTCTGCATTGATTGTCAGATTGTCAAGAAATGACGAGGGTGTGAATGAATGCATATTATTCTTAGAATGAGATGTGAAACCCTATAAAGGCAGTGCATTGAAGTGCATATTATTCTTAGAATGAGATGTGAAACCCTATAAAGGCAGTGCATTGAAGAGCGATTATAGAAGGATCTTGTGGTGTAAATCCACACTTGTGAGAGGCTACGACTAGGTGATGCATTAGCCATAAACATACCAGAGACTTGGATGTCTTCCATGACATAAGCGAATGGAGGTTCCCAGATGTGAATGTTGAAAACAAATTAGTTTCCATAGTGGTCATTGGATTAATTTATTTAGGGGATGTGTGGTGGATTAATAATGCATTCGTGGAAGTATTAACTATTAAATTCCTTGAATTACAAAAATCTTTAGTAGAACATCACCTTTTCAAGTACCAACTTCATGAGGCCATGCGAGAATGATAATGGAAGTTAATAGCTTATGACAAATCTTAAAGAGGTGCCATAGAAAGTAATTCATGTAATATAATTTCAAGGATGTGAGTTAAATTTTCAGTGTATAACAAGGATAAGATATGGATAATTCATGCAAAACAATATCAAGGTGGAGAGGGATATGGTCATGTAGTAAAATATCAAGGACCTTTCCCCACCTCAAAGACCGAACTTCTTTAAATGAGCTTTCAGTTAGCCTCAAAAGGAGAAAATGGCCAATATTTTCACTAACATGTCGAAATAGAAGTAAAGAGATAAGTAATGATACATTGTGTGGAGATGTAGTTGTGCAGGGAGAATGGATGAATTTCTCCACACACAAAGAAAATGGATAAGTGTTGGGAATGCAAAAAGCTCGACATGGAGTGTAGGGATGTGTGGAGTGTGTAGAGATGTGCACAGTGTGGAGTGAAGAATGTGTCTACACATTTGCCTTGAAAAATAGCCAAGTCAAGGAAAATATTTGGGTAGGAAGACATGTATGAGTACGAAAATACATCAGTAGGTCATTGCAGAGAGCTCTAAGATTGTTCTTGAGGGTTGCAGGCATGAGAGGACACCCACATTCCAACGACCATACTCTTTGGAGTAGAATACGATACTTGATTAGGTATATAGTTATTAGAACCCTAAATTGATTTTTCTCCTAGATGCATATCAACAAATGCAAGTCCTTGTAGACATGGTTCCCTTGAGAAAATAAAGAAAGGTTGCACTAATGCATGTAAAAAACGAGAGACAAGAAGAAACTTTGTGTTACAATTTTTAAAACACAACATTGATTGTGTATTCATTCTTTTGATGTGGGTGCCACATTTTAGGTTTTTAATTGATTTTATTGTTTACATATCAAGGGCTAAGTCTTGTAAGCCTTGTTTTGGATATTGAGGCCTCTTTCCTATGCTTGCAAAAGTGGATAAATTGCTTATGTTATTGAAGATATTTACAAGCATTCCTCGGGTTAATGCTATGGGAAGGTGAAGGATCCCCATGGCAAAGGACTATGTGAAAGTTTAGGCTTAAGCTTGAGACCACTTTCCCTTAGGTTTTACCACTGTGGAAATGAATCATCCACAACAAAGCATTTGAGTTTTGAATATCCTTCATTTGCTAAGTCTAATTTTTTAAGAAAATGGCTACTAACTTGATGAACTATTAGAGTTACCGAACACTCTAACAGTATCTACTATCGACGGTGCACTAAAGAATTAGGAAAGCCACACTCTCTAACATTCTAAACTATTTACAACATGCACATGACAAGATTGAGTTTTTTCAACTCGAGTCACAAGTATAACAAGATGAACTACAAAAAAAGAATCAACATTCTAAACTGGTTCTTGGTCAGGGCAATTCTATGTTTGATATTTATTCCCATTAGCAACCAACACTTGTTCAAATCAATGATGCCATGTCAAGAGGTGAAGGAGGTGAATATAATTATTTGTTGATGGTGTTGGACCCACTAACATTCAAGGGGTCTCCCTGATATGTGGTCCCAATCAAACCTCACACTGTTTGGGATAGGAGCCCCATCCATAATATGGCCTGATTTCTAATTTCTTAAAGATTTTCCTTGGTTCTAACTGTTAGCAAGAAAGAGGAACGTAGGTGTGCCTTCGAAAATAAAGTAAGTGTGCTTGGTGAGTGTTTGGTTGTTGGTGTGTCAAGGTTTTTATACTGTGGAGGGAAAATAAAGTGAGCTTGTAAGAGAGAGATAATAGTACCACTCTAGTAGAAACACACATAAACAAGCGATACCTGTCTAAAATCCAATGGAATAGTCCACAAAGATGTGACAGGCATTGCAACCATTGCATCACATTCTTAATATGATAAGCACAAAAATAACCAAAATAGTTCAACTACTTTAGTACAAGTGAAAACAAACATGAATCATAAACATTCACATAACTTACAACATTCATAATTGATGCATGAAAAAAGTGTTGGCCATTAGGCTTCATATATTAAATAAAAGTCCCAAGACATGTGTACACATCGAACACCACTAGCTCCAATAGTGGAGCATTGGAGCCACCACTTGCTCCTCAAAAGAACTAGTTTGTCAATCTAATGCCTTATGGGAGGAGCCAAGTTGAAAATTCCTTTTCTCATACAATGAGGGTGTATATATAACCAATGGTGTGATGCTTCACCCCCCTTATGAATCTTTGACTACCCTCATGACTGTTTGACTTCCTATGAATTTTCAACTTTACATGACTCTTCATATTTTGTACATGTCCATTGGACTTCCACTTTACAATACATTTTTGAATAAGAAATTACATAATCCACAAGAATGATGTGGCATATGATGACTCATGACAAGACATGACATGACACTGTTGACATGGACTTCTTGATGACATGGAAATATAAAGCCATTCTTGTTGCTCATTTCTATGCGTCTTCTTGGTAATGCTCCTCTAACGACCTCCATATGGCTTAGAGGTAAGGAGTCTTCAATGATATCAAGTCTTGAGCTATGGTCACAAACTAGTGTCCCATTTGCTTTCTCATGTTTGATTTGCTTGCATAATCAGCTACAAAGATGTATTCCATCATGTTTCCCTTCTTCATTTCCCTCTTCATCATTCCATCATTATATGATAGAGTACCGACATATACAATTCACTCATGATGAGATGACATCAGTCTGATAACCCATAGTCTAATATTTTCATGTTGATCCACTGACTAAGTTGGAACAAGGATGCAGGTTGACGGAGAGGCTCAATGAATGTGCAGTTGCACACCTCAGGAAGTCAAGTGTGAAGCTTGAGCCTTAAGACTGTGCAATGCATAGTTCACACTGGATGGGGTAGGCAAATTGTGTAATTTTAGGACTCAGTGAGTCAGGCTAATGGGTTTTGCACTATTTCAGTGAATTGCACAGTTATCAAAGGAAAAGCCAACCCAGTGATTTTATAATTGCGAAGCTTAAGATATCAAGGGCTAGGCTTAAGCTTAAAGACTATACAATGCATAGTTGGGGCAAGGTTGGAGGGCTAAATTGCATAAGTTTAGAGGTCAATATTTGATCTTAGGCACTCAAGCTGCATAATGCACAGTCCTAGGAGGCAGTAAATGTGCATTGCGCAGTGTCAAGATGCATGTTGCAACTTGAGGGCTAGGAATGTGCAACGTGCAGTTCAGGAAGGTTAGATGAGGCTAAGTGGCTTGAAATTTTATGAAATTTGTCCAAGTGTGGGATCAGTGAGGTTGATATGAATAGTGATAAGACTTGAGTGTGATCACACACTTAGAATATTTGACAAAAAACCATAGATCATATGGAACACATAAATATAGACTTCCCTTAGTGTGACAACCTTTGTGACAACTTATGACAAGTGCGACACTAAAGATACAATTTGTGACGACCGTGATGACACTTGCGCGACAACGCTTACGACTTTGGCAGTGAGTGTGATGGATGTTTACATGGTAACATCAAATCATTCACACAAAGATAGCCCCTTAAAACCATCAAAACAGACTTATATACATCGTGCAACACTTAACATGTGAAAAGATGAAATTTTGATTTTCTTGCAAAAGGGACCAAAATACTTAGAGAAAACACATATAATGGATTTTAATGTTTATGAAGACAATATGCAAGACCAAGGTAGGCTCTGGAATTTGGTGCAGGCCACAATTTTGGAGGGTATTGTAGCAACTACAACACTTGGTGACAAATTGGTAAAATTCCAGCTTCTCTGTCTTGGTTGACTCTTTTATGCAGGGCCTCTGTTCTTCAGGCAGTATTGATTCATCATGCAAATTAATTTGGATTCCCCACTTACGCCGTGAATAAAAATCATTCCCTTTGTGCCTTATCGATTTGAACACAATCATAAGATTCAACAACATCACAATGCCTAAATTTGGAAAGGGTAGTGTAGTTCACAAGCTTTAGATTTTCTAAGCATAGTTTCTCATCTCTAGCGTTACTCTATTGCTAGGAAGCCTCGATAGTACCCCAACAGAGTCACTATAAGAACACAAACATTTTTCTAATGCCAGTGATCCTAGACAATACCCCAAAGGAGTTTCTTGCTTCACCTCTCTGCGCAGGAAGCCTTTCTCTTCACCTTTATTTATATATTTAAAGAGGATTGTGCATTGACACTTATTTATTTAATGGGCGGAGGAAGTATCCCAACTTATTAAGAACAAGAGAGGTTGTTCCTTTAGAGAATTATATAGATACATTTGATTTATGTTTGCTCATTTACATTTCCCCTTTTTCTCTTCTACTGATTGAATAAGCATGAAAACACCAAAACATAAAGAAACAAGGGTGGGCATAAGGTTCCCTAAATAGACATAAATACCACTTTTTTACCAAAACTCTCCTTACAGATGGATCGTATTTTATATTGGAACTTCATCGACCAAAATATGTAATGAACACAAGGAAGGAGGACAGAAGGTTAGTGAAATGTTGTGGTGTCACAAGACTTTTCAATTCAGCCACACACAAAGAAGCTAGAAAACACGTTCACACACAACACCTATTTACATAACAAAACAAAACACAAGACCAACCAATAAATAAGAAAATAAACTATGTACATAGGGTAGGGCACAACCCTTGATCATCATTGAAAATAATGTTTCAAGTCTTGGTGATTAATAGGAAGAGAGTCAATCTTCCTGTCTAGTGATTGAAGGCGATATGTGTGTTCGCCAAGCTTTCATGTATGTTGAACGGTCCAATCTATAGGGATTGGTTCGTGTGTTTGCCTTTGTCCTTATGGGATTTGTCCCACTTCAAGACCAGGTCACCCACACCAAATTAATTTTTCCCTACAGACTTCTTGTCGAAGCAGTTTGTGAAGTGTGTTTCTCGTACATTGAACCAATAAGCAAGGCTTGCCCTGAGATTCCTGTGAAAGCTAAAGGGTATGAAAGTAGATTTTCAAGGGTAATATGGCTTATTTTTCATACATGAGGAAGTAAGGAGACATATTTAGAGAAGTTTTTGGTATGACTTGGTCAACCCATAGGGCATTCACCAAAGCGGAGTGCCAATTCCTCTATCCAGAGGAAATGGTCTCCTTGATGATGAGAATGAGGTTTTTATTTAAAGATATAGCAAGACCATTTACCTGCGGATAGTAATTAGTTGAATGTTTCAATATGATTCCATTTTCCAATGCAAAATCATATAATATTAACAATGAAAAATATGTTGTATTGTCAAAGACAAGTGAAGTCGAAATGTCGAACCTAGAAATAATATTCTGCTTAAGGAAGTTGATGACTTCCTGATCATTCACCTGTTTGAGTAGAACTACTTTTTTGCACAACGTGAAGTAGTTTGTGGCAGTAAGAATACAGTGGTGTTGCTTGGATGGGTGCAGAAAAATTTCACCAATCACATCTGATGCCATTGTTGAAATGGTTCTTCCACTGCAATAGGCTGCAATGGGGCGGTTGACTTCTTTCCACGATCAATACACTTTTGACACACTGGACACTTGCAGGCATGGGCATGAGCATATTTTAATAATGTGGGCCAAAAAAACCTGGCCCGCTTGACTTTGTGTGTAGTAGTATCACCCTCAAAGTGTCCTCCAACTTGTCGATCGTGGAGATCACACAATACTTTAGCTGAATTGTGCGCTTCCAAGCATCTGAGCAATACTCCATTATGGTGCTTTATTGAAATCACCCATTCACAAACTGATAATATAATGATTTTAAGTGCCCTTTTTTTTCGTGTGGATAAGTGAGAGGTAAATGTATCATGCTCAAGATACTGGCGCACATCGGCATACCAAGAGTTTGCAATGGTAGTGGGGGAATCTTGCTCAACATTATGCATTTCGATTTCCTGCTCCCATCCAGATGGATCTTCTTCTTCGTTTGCATCTACCACTTCTTCTGCTAGCTGAAATAGACCACGACCCTTGATCGTGTGAACTCGATTGAACTATACTCTTGTAGACCAGTCATCCAGTTCGCTCTTCTCTCACCCAAGTCTTGTTGAACAAATAGTGATTTGACTGCTAGGTGCAGAACAAGATAATGAAATGAGTTTTCAAGAGATAGGGCTGAAATTGCTTCACCGCCTTGTAGACTGCATATTCCTACTTATCAATGGTGGGATAAATAAGTTTTGGTCCTTGTAGGTAGGTAGTCATGAAAGATATTGGTCACTCATTACTTTGATAACTGTTAGAAGCAAAAATATAGAGCATAAAATATTTATTGAAATACGGATTGTTCAAGGAAGATGCTTCTGCAATATCTTTCTTGATATGGGAAAACGTGTCCTTTTCCCTTTTGTCCCACTTGTATATAGAATCCTTCCTTACCATCTCCAATCTCAACATAATTGAAGATGAACTTGTGAAGAAAGGTAATATTCCCTAGGAAGGACTTTATAGATTTCTTGTTTACTGGGAAGGGAATCTGCGTAAAATATTTGACCTTCTGAGTCTACTTTAATCCCACTCTTTGTGATAATATGGCTGAAGAGATTACCCTCGGATACTGCAAAAATACTCTTCTTGGGATTACGGAAAATCCTGTATTTCTAACATCGCTCGAAAATCTTCTTCAAATGGCATAAGTGGTCACTTCTCTTCTTGGAAAACACCATGACATCGTCAAGATAGATCATAATTCTCTTCCCGATTAGTCCAAAAAATGCGATGTCCATTTCATGTTGAAATTTCACACCCACATTGACTAACCCAAATCAAATTATTCAGAATGCGAACATGCCCCACTTTGTGAGAAATGTAGTTTTTAGTTTTTCAAGCACTGAGACCAGAATGTGGTTGTAACATGAATAACCATCCAACAAAGAGAACATATCCAACCTCAATATTGTCTACATTATCTGTCAACCGTACCCTAAGCGATGATAACCTAGCAACAACATTTTCTAATGCATCCGCAACTATGATACACATTCTAGGAACAAAAATAATATTGAAGGCTTGGAAATGAGAAATAAAATGCCATACCTCTTGTTGCTAACCTTTGAGATGAGGTGACACATAATGTATAGTATTACGTACCTATCATACAACAATTTCAGAATCACCTACAACTTTAAGGATCCCAACATTGAGGTCAATAGCCTTCTATAAGCCTAAGATGAGTGCTTCATATTCTGCGGTGTTATTTGTGCACGTGAATTACAAATGGATTGCGATCATATGTTTTCTCAGTCGTGGGTCTACTAAAACTCAACCAGCTCTAGAGCCCTCCTGCATCTTCAAACCATCAAAATAAAAAAATCCAAACATCATATGTACAAGGACAATGAACTACACTAGTACTACTACTACTATTACTACTTACTGTACAAATGTCATTTTCACCACTTGGACTAGGAAGGATTTCCAACTGTGAGTCAGGTGGGCCTGAGCAAGGTTGAGCAAGATAATACCCCAAATCAGTATTTAAAAATAAATTTCCAAAGATAATATTTGCGAAATAAATTGGTTCAGTGACATTATGTTTTATGGAAGTCTCTGATTTTACTTAGAAATAATTGTTTATGCCCTTGTACTGAAGCCATAAATGTGACCAGTCAGTAGCAAAATACCCTTGTACTTTTTTGGACCAGTCTCTGCTCAACAATATACCGTATGGTTCTAGGATGTCCACAATTACTATATTTATGTGCCGGTGAACTCAATGATCAAATGATAAGTGAATAAGCACATTCTTAAGTTCACCTATAACACAAAAAAGAGTCATGTCCAACTAAATGATTTGTGCATATGTATTATCCCATCTTGCATTAATTTTCTTTTCTACAAATAAGGGAATTACATTTATAGATGCACCAGAATCAACTAAGAAATTGTGCACATTATAATTAAAAATTTCAAATGTTAACAGAAATGGAGAGCAAAGTGTGTTAGCATCTAATGTTAAAGAATTAGGCAAAAAATCTAGGGGGCAAAAGGACTTACCACATCCCTTCTGCGAATTTTTTTTTTTTACTTGAGGCAAACTATTCGAGAGCACCAACAAGCATTTCCTGCTGGCTCGCGATCCTTGTTAGTTCAAATAGTGAAAAGTTCGT
>APFE031409084.1:877-13198 GCA_000404065.3 Pinus taeda
CTGGATATAAGAAGCAATTCAATTCTTTTGCTACCTTACTATGAATAAAATTGTGGGTACTTCCTGAATCAATCAACACTATTACCTTTTTCTTCTTGATTTGTCCTTCTATTTTGATGGTTTGAGGAGCGGTAATTCCCACCAATGCATTACAAGATATGGTTGGATTCATTTTTTCTTCTTCTAGGCTTTGTTCCTGGAGTATATCCTCTTCTTTTGACATTTCTTGCTCCTTTCTTCTTCCTCTTCACAATCTATGTAGAATAATTTCTTCTCAGCACACTTATGACCTTTAGTGTATTTGCTATCACAACTGTAACAAAGCCCTTTTTCTCTTTTTTCTTCCAATTGTTGTGGTGTCAACCTTATAGGTTGTGGAAGACTAGTGGTAACACCACTTCCATCTTTATAGATGTGAGTGGTATGCTTCCTGGTTGCCATAATTTTGCTTTCCATTTTTCTTGCTAACCTGAAAGACTTTTCTAATGAATCAGGTTCCAAAGGCGAACATCATGTTGGATATTATCCTTTAAAGACCCTATGAACACATCAATCCTATGCTCCTCTGGAATATCTTTTACCTTATGTTCAATTTTTGGAACTCCTCAATGTGCTCCATTATTGAACCCTTTTGTTTGAGACTTATCAATTGGCTAAAAAAAGTGTTACTTTTTGTATCCTCATATGTGCCATCAATTCTTCCGTAAAAAATGCCCAAGTGATAAATTGTTTACAAGAGCAAAGCCATTGATACCATACAAACTGATTTGGTTCCAAATATAAAGTTGCAATACGCACCTTTTGTGTGTTTTGCACATTATTGAGATCGAAAATTGCTCCATCTGTAATATCCATGTTGCGGGATCCTTGCCATCAAACTTCCTCATATCGATTTTTGGAATATGATGGGTCTTCGATCCAACATTAGAGTCTACGGAATCATGATTAACATTTCTTTTGTTCTCATCATGAGTTTCCTTTACTACCCTTTCACCTTTAGTGACCCTTTTTTGTAGCAACTTATTCATATTTATCTTCAATTCTTCCATGTCTGTTTTCAAATATATCTTCAAATCATCCATCTTAGCTTCCACGTCATTCATCTTAGCTTCTACACTTTTCTTTAAACAATCCATCTTAGATTTTGTTCCTTTTTGTGCAAGTGACACTTGTTGCACTTGGTCTCGTAATTTTGATATATCATGTTGCATTTCTTCCTCTTCTTCATGAGTCATGCTAGAGCTTTCAGGTCGACTACTAAGTGTTTCCATTTTCTTTCTTCAAGGCATAATTACTAATAATAATGCTTCACTATGCCCTTTGAATTCCTTCAAAATAATTTTTCAAACCAAACTTAAGCAAACATTTAAAAAATATACACACCTTTTTTCACTTTGTAGGAGCTCGATATTTCCTCTGATGTATCTCTGTAATTTCAGATCATCCAGTTCTGAAATTAGGACTTGCGGTATTCCTCTACGTCCTCTCTCCAATGCCACTAGTCTGACTCCAATTGGATTCTCCAATGAAGAGTTATGCCAAATCTCCCACAGTGACCTGATTATAGACTAATTCAGTAGAGCGAAATTGTACGACATTCTACGAGTCACTGTTTTGACCTATGGCTCTAAAAAATATATAGAAAAAACTACAGTCCGTCCTCTTTCTACACCTTTTTACGAAATTTCAATCCAATGCTTAGAGAAAAAGTTATGACGATTTTCCCCAGGTCACCTGTTTGGAATGTAATTCAGGAGTCTGCAAAAAGACCAACTTCCTCAGATCATATCTCCGCAATTATGGCACAAGATGCTCCGAAATTTGGACCCGATATTTAGCGCGATGTCTTCTCAAATGGGTTTTTTTTTCAATTTCTGAAACGTCGCAGAAACAAAGTTATAGCGAAAATGCCACGATGACCTGTTTGGAGTAGCAAAACCCTAAAATCCAGAGCTCTGATACAAAATGTTAATAAACCAGCTCAAGAAAAGATAGAAAAGATAGATCAACGCCTTAGAATTCAGCCTCTTCGAGGGGGAAACCTCCTTTACATTACATAAATGAACAATTCTTGAGATGATACAAATGAAAAGACCTCATTTCTATATATAGGAGTCTAAGGGTCATACATAATCGGCCTAGATAACCAATAATAATGTAAGGGCACAATAATAAAAATAGTGGGCTTCTATGGGGCACAATAGTAACAATATGGGCACAATAGGGGCACAACAATATTAATAAGGGGTACAACTACAATAGTAATGGGGTAATCACTAGTATTATGGGGACCCAACAGAACTTGTTCTGAGGGGTCCAGTTCCAGTACATTCCTAGGAAAGCATATTGCACATAGATTCAATCTAAAATAAATGCAGACATATAGAATTTTGGCACTTGATTCGCCTTCAAAGATGATTTATCTTGCCCCTACAACTCAAATGACAATATATCTTCCCAATTGAAAGCTTTACCACAAGTAACCACCATATTGAGCATATATATCCATTTTCCCTCAAACACCTTAGCATTCTTTCACCCATGCAACTGACAGTGCATGGAAATAAGATATTAATATAGATATTTGAGAATCAAGGTTGGATAGATTGTGGATAGGTGGTGGTGAAACTCAGCAGGTTCTTGACGCCAAGATTTGACGATGTCACTTGTGTCGAGATCATCCCATCTGATGTAGAAATCATTATTTGCATATTTTTTAGGTCTAAGCATCTTGTAGTAAGTTCACATGTCATCTTCATAATCAGTGGTGAGCTAACCACCAATTTCACTATGAAGCACAAGATGAGAGTCATCCATGTGTATAATCTACTCAATCACTTCCAAACAAGGGATAATTGGGAATCTGCATGCTACCTTGTGTATTTGGGACCACTTGATATTGATATATACTTCCAATTCCTCCAAGTTCTCATGAAATTGTTTCTACATGAATGTGTATTTTATGCCTCTCCATGTGACCTTAGTAGACTTATCAATTAAGCATTGTGTGTCTGCATATATGGGAATGGTTGGATTTGTCACTTCAACTGCTTCCTCAGTGCTTTCTTTTGAGGCTTCTTTAGAGGCCACTTTACGTGTAACGGGAGGCATGAGTCCAACATATGATGATAGAGTGACCATACTTGTAGCTTGAACACCTATTTGTGGAAGCATACTCATGATGACAATATTATCTTTTTGAAATCTTCTAACTATTGCAGCAATATCTTAGAAAATCATATTTGAAGATCCATTAAATGTAACTGTAATGTAAATCTATCAATGAAAGGACATAGCTACTTGCATGCATAAGAAAATAGGCATGCAGACAAGGAGGATATGCTTTCAAATCATGAAGGGGGTTCAAGGATCATTCGGGGCTTTGTAGTGCACTCATGCACTCAAGCAAAATAAGGGAAACCTCAAGGGCTCAAGGGCGCACTCCAAAGAGATGAATAACTGAATATTTTGGCCTTTAGGCCTTCATGGTATGCTCATGCACTCAAAGAGACAGAAAGGGTGCACTGATGCACTCCAAAGAGATGAAGGAACGAAGCTTCGGGCCTTCAGGCCTTCAAGGTGCGCTCATGGAGGGCGCACTAGCACATGCCACAGGGATGAAGGGAAAACATTCAAGCCTTTGGGATGCGTTCAAGGAGGGCAGAGTTATTTTTCACGAAGGATTGAACTCAAGAGGCAAACTTGTATTTTTTGGGCACAGTTTTTAGAGTTTGCTTCAGGTTCCAAAAGTGCGTGCTGCCTGAGAATGGCTCAAAGACAAGTCCAACAACAAGATATCATGATATAAATGAGAAGAATAAATATCTACAATATTTTATGGATGTTGTTTCAATCATGATTAGAATATGAAGAGTCAAGGAACATGCATAGTTTCAGCCTACTACAACATATTAACACTTGTAGAGGCGACATTGAACCGAAACACCAATAAATAAACTGAAAAACAAAGACACTCTATCAATAAAAGTGAGATCGACATTGAAATCATGAATGGAAATCAATAGTTACAACATGAAAAACTTATATGTAACGCATATCGACGAAGAGTTTCTTGATCAATAGATGTGCACCCAACCCAAATGAGAATGATTATGAAAATGAATGATTAGATGGGTTAATTTAAAAGAGATTACATGAAAATTTGTCTCATGCATGCTCGCCACTTGTCGACAAGGAAGCTCATGCATGCATTCAAGAAGGGTGCATGTCTTCATGCTGAAGGAATGCACTCAAGGAGGGTGCACTGGCTAAGCATGAAGGAGTGCACCCAAGGAGGGTGCTCTTCTTTAGCCCGAAGGAGTGTGCTTAACATAAGAATGAGTATTTGTCAATTTGAAGTGTACTTTTTCTTTAAAGGTCACTTTTCTTTCCTTTGTGTTCTTTTCATATGATTTTTGTGTGTGTGCATGGCGAAAAGGCTAGTTTCTAAGTCAAGAAAAGTCATGAGTTCACCTAACCATGAACAAGATAACACAAGCACTTATAAGGGTTAGGTGACGACACTTACGAATCATTGTCTTCGGAGGATGCGACACTCGGTGAAAACATAAGAGTAACAAAATAGACAACATGATGACACTAAGGAGCTTGAAACAACAGTTCATGTAGGATCTAAAATTGGCTTAGGGAAAAAAATTGGAGGGCTATTGTCGCAGCGAAAACAAATTTCTAACCTTGTCCTACTCAGAAAGAAGAGCGAAGAAATCAAGTTGTGTGTAGATTTTTGAAATCTGAATAAGGTTTCTTTGAAGGATAATTACCCCATGCCTAAAATGTAGCATATAATACAGAGTGTAGTTGGTGCTGAGATAATTTCTATGTTGGATGGTTTTTCGGGGTACAACCAAATTTTAGTGCATCCAAAGGATCAAGATAAGACTGCTTTTATGACTCCTAGGGGCACTTTATGTACTCAAATATGCCTTTCAATCTAGTGAATGTTGGAGCTACATTTTAGAAATAAATGGAAATAACATTTGTTGAGAAAAAGGATAAGTTTGTTTTGGTTTATTTGGATGACATAATAGTTTATTATAAATCTGAAGTTGATCATTTAAAACATCTCATATAAGTTTTTTCAAAATGCAAAAAATTTATATCTCCTTGAATCTGAAAAAGTCAAATTTTGGAATGAAAGAGGGAAATTTGTTGAGGCATATGGTATTCAAATTGATCCTAACAAGTGGCAGCTATATAGAAAATTGAGTTTTCCGAGTAAAAAAGTAATACAATCCTTTCTTGGTAAGGTAAATTTTTTGAGAAGATTCATTCCTAATTTCGCTGAAATTTTAAAGATTACTACTAATATGTTGAAGAAAGACAGTGAAATTAGGTGGACATCCTCATCTAAAGAATATTTTGAAGTGATTAAATATGCTCTAACTCATGCCCCAATCCTAGTTATCCTAGACTTTTCAAAGGAATTTTTAGTTTTCTCTTTTACTTTTGATCACACAATTTCAAAAAAATTGCTCCAAAAAAATGTTGATGGTTATGAACAGCCCATATCCTTCTTCATTAAGGCATTGAGAGACTCTGAGCTAAAGTATGACATCATAAAAAAATAGGCTTATACGTGGCCAAATGCATTAAAGGATTTCATAGTTTATGTCCTACATTCTCGTATTGTTTCTTATGTGCCCAACAGTGTGATCAAAGATATTTTAAGTCACCTAGACAGTAATGGCAGAAGGGGGAAGTGGATTGAAAATTTGTTGGAATATGACTTGGAAATAAAGCCAACCAACCTTATCAAAGGTCAAGGACTAGCCAAATTGATGACTAAAACAAATTGTGACACTTTTAGAATAAATCTTCTTTTAGAGCTCCTAGATGATGTTGATGATAGAAGAAATTTGTTGGTATCTGAATAGTTCAAAAATTCTTCATGGTATAGTGATGTTGTTAATGCATTGCAAAATTTACAAGCTCCACCTGGAACTATTAAAACTCGAACCAGGTTTTTAAAAGTTAAAGCTGTCAAATTTTGTATTTTGGAGGGATAATTATTTTGGAACGACCCATAAGGTATATTGTTGAATTGTCTACTTGAAGATGAGGCCAAAACAATTATGAAGGAGTTCCATCAAGGTGTGTGTTGGGGTCATCATTATTGGAAGGCCATTGTCAATAAGATTCTAAGAGCAAGATTTTATTGGCCTACAATTTTTTCGAATGTTTGTAAAGAGGTTTTAGCATGTCACAAGTTTTAAATATTTGAAGGAAAAGAGAATTTGTTGTCTTTACCATTAAATCCCATCTCTGAAGAGACAGCATTTCAGCAATGGGGCCTTGATTTTATTGCAGAAATTCATCCAACATCCTCAGGAAAACACAAATGGAATTTGACGGGGACAGATTATTTCACAAAGTGGATTGAAGCTATGTCGACTAAGCAAGCCACTAACATTGTTGTTATTCAATTTTTAGAAAACATCCTTTCTAGATTTGGTAGCACAAGAAGAATTATAACTAATAATGCACAAGCTTTCAAGTCTAATAGAATGATTAAATTTTGTCATGATTACAATATAGCCCTTAGTCATTCTACAACCTATTACCCTTAAGGTAATGGACTGGTTGAATCATCAAATAAGAGTTTGATCAGGATCATTAGGAAATTGTTGGAGGTTAACAAAAAATCTTGGCATGCAAAACTAAAATTTGAATTATGGGCAAAAAGGATCAGTACTAAGAGATCAATTGGGGCTACATCTTTCCAACTGGTATATGGAACAGAAGCAACATTTTTTATTTCACTTCAGATACCAGTGATGTAGTATTTGCAGGGACAAGAGGAAGAGCCCAATCATATTCAAAGAAGGATAAATCAACTTATTGAAGTTTAGGAAATGAGAGAGAAGGTGTATGATCAGGCTCAACTTTTTTAGGAAAAAATGAAAAAGGTTTTTAACAAAAACACCTAGGAGGATATATTTCAGGTTCTTGATCAAGTTCTCAAATGGGATGCTAGAATTGAAGATAAAGGAAAACATGGTAAATTTGACCAAATCTGGAAGGGCCCTTATCATATTGTGGCATTTCATGGCAAGAAAACCTTCATTTTATAGGACTTGAAAGGGGAATTTATACCTGGAGGTCCAGTAAATGGACATTTTCTTAAACATTATCTCTCTTGAAAAGTGACATTTCATCATTTCATTCTATATATTCGTTTACTTTGGAAATTTTGCAGGTTTTGATAGCATTTTGAAGAATTTGAAGCCTGAAGAGAAGGCCCTGAGATTCTTATAAATGATTATCATAGAGTGAAAAGAGTTTTTTATTTCAATTTTCAAAGTGTGGATATAAATAAAATTGGAAAAGAACAAATTTTTCCATTAGTTTGGTTATATTTCAAATAGGTCAAATATTTGTACTTAAGTTTATCAGTTTACATTTCAAAGTTTATATCATGTTGTACTAGGAATTTGGTCTACGAGGGTTCTTGTTGCCCCCTTAGGTGAAAGAATCCCCATTAGATCCAGTTGTTAACATAGTCTAGTTTCAAAGTAGAGGGTTCAGTAGTCTTAATTTTTCATTAAAAATTTCAAGCGTGCTGACAGTTAAATTGGCAGTGCTAATTCAAAATTTGAAATGAAGACACTGACAAATTAAACATCAACAGAGATTTGAATTTTGAGACAAGTGAGTGCTGACACATCAGTTTCCTGCGCAAACTATCAGCATTTGATAGATGGTGTTGATCAATTAATTGGTATGATGTGGTTTTTAGTTTTTTCTAAATGAAAATTTGTTTGAACTTGTGCCACCAAAGGGTGACAATCATTATCAAAGTGATGATATGATCGATGGCATGAATGCATGATTACGATTATACTAGTCATGTCATGTTATTATTTCCTTTTGAGGTAAATATCAATTAACGATCCCTACATAATCGTGAAACAAATCTCATTTTCTCTTTTGTTGCTTTTGGTTCTGAAGAGTTGGCAGTTATAGAGAAAAGCATTTGACTGCATAGAGGAGAGCTTGAGGGCCCTAAAGCTGTCGAAGCCATCCCAAAAATTTGAGAGTAGTTTCGACAATTGGGTCAGGAGGAGTTTTGTTTTAGGTGTGATGGCTATCACAATGGAGTTGCTCGGGAATTCACAGAGAATTTTGATGGGCAGGGTGTTAGCATTGTTGGCATCTCCTTTATATTTACACAGGAAACAATTGTAGAGGCTATAGGGCTCTCGATGGATGGGGAGCGCTGGTTCAAAAATTGAACCTTAACAGGGGTCAATATCCCCTA
The DNA here is from genome assembly GCA_000404065.3 of Pinus taeda. NCBI lineage: Eukaryota > Viridiplantae > Streptophyta > Pinopsida > Pinales > Pinaceae > Pinus > Pinus taeda. Next base: position 9,156 of record APFE031409084.1, read on the forward strand.
TTTTTCTGAAGGATGAACACAAAGAAAGCCATGGCATCTAGGACTACAGAGATACTAGCTCAAAAGGGAGTGGGATCCAATCCTTAGGATAGCTCAAGCCTATTCACCTGTGAGGGATATTTTAATAGGCTCAACATGTATCACTTCATGTTTATTTGTCATGTTTTTGGATAGGTTAGAATGAATGTCCCTTTCTTTTTGCTTATGAGTCTAAGTGAAATGTCTGCAAGGGTTCGGGGAAAACCATATGCGTCCCCTTGCTTTATTTTCCATAAAGGCCTAATTAAACTTTTGATAGTAAATCATTTGAAAAATGTTAACTGAGCCTGGGAGCATTTCCTGTTTTGGGGGGAATTTATAGAGTCATCCTCTCTTAATTCCAAATCCATTAGCAAGAAAAGGAAACTAAAGAAACATGTTCAGACCCAAGAAATCCTAGAACATGGAACCTCATCTATTCAGAACAAAAGTAAAAAGAAAGCCTTGTTGATAGGAACCATTGTTTAAGTTCATGCGATAAAGAGGGTTTATACAAGAAAGAGTAAAAATGTTATGGAGGAAAAATCCTTATCTCCTCCTCGAGTGCCATCTCCTGAGTTTCCAAAGCAACATGCAAAACTTGCAGAAGATAGACCTGTTTAAATAGGGGAGGGTCAAGCTGAGACAGAGAAAAGGAAGAGTTTTAAGGAACCCATTCTAGCTTAAATTTATGGGGTTAGAAAACCTCATACTAGGCAATTAAACAAACTAAGGTTGAAGTTCAAACTCAAACAGAACCCTAGCCTAGAAAATCAAGTGATTTACCTAGATGACACCCCCCTCTGAAATATTTTTTAATAAATAAGGAGTAGCCTACAAGTTCTAAGAAGCACAAAGGTTAGAAGGGATAACCTAGCCCCAAGGCCAAGAAGGTAAAGAGAGGTAAACCAAGCAATGTAGACCTTTTACTAGAGGCCGCAAGAAGACTCAAGTAGGGTTTTTATCATAGTGTTGATCATTGTTCCGTCAGCAATCTTTTTGGAAGTGGTTTGACTTAGCGTTGACAATTAAATTGGCAGTGCTATTTTTTTTTCTATTTTGAAAAGGCGTTGACAGTTAATATAGCAGTGGCCCACAATTTTTAGCCCAATAAGATATGTGTCAATTAGTTGAGAAAAACTATATTTTTGAGGAAACGATAAGGAGTTTGGAAGACATAAAAGATGGATTCATGCTCCAAGTGGGAATTTGATGTCCCATGCCAAGGTATAAGATGTTTTTTCTATTTTGATGAAGGCAGAGCAAATTTTGTGGGATAGAATAGAGCATCGCCAAATTTCATTCCAAGATATCAACAGTGGATTTTGTCCTCGGTTTCAGCCAGATTTTCAACAATAAATCAGCTTCCAATTTCAGCGTCTTGTCTTTTTTTATGACTAAACAAAACAAGTGCATCAAGGAAATTTGTATGCAATGTATTTGATTCTAGTTAGACATTTATGTGGATATTTGAGGCTTTGTAATTAAATTTGTCTAAAAACATGGTTACAGTATGTAAATGTTCTATAAAGTCGATTGTGAGAGAGAACCAAGGGTTGGAAATTTATGGAAAAACTTGGTGTACTGTTGTAGACTTTGAGATTAATATATCTTGCTATAAGTAGTCTTATATGTGCAGTTTCAAAGATTCGTGTGTGAATGGTTTCGTGTTTGTTTCTTTCGTGTTTACCTTCTCATTAGCCACACCTTTGAACATTAATCTTCTGTATTTGAAAAAAGCTATATGAATTTGAATTTGTTGTTGGGTGTGGAGCCTGATTATCTTCTGTATTCAAAGGTTTCAGCCAGATGTATACCCCAGGAAGACTGTACACCCCTCCACGCAGGGGAGTACGGGGGGACTTGTTCCCCCGCGGGGGTATCGGGGGGCTAATCCCCCCCCAACCCCCCGCTCTGGGGGTCCGGGGGCCAGTGGTCCCCTGGCAAGGATTCAGGGGTAGCGCCCCGGAAGCTAAAAATAGATGTAAAATTGCCTTGTAAAAGTCTAGTAATTTCTAGTCAACTTAGGTTGTTTATTAGGCGGATGATTTGACGATAGAAGTTATGTTTAATTTAGGTTTTTTTGCCCTAGAAGGTAACCCCTCACTATATATGAGGGAATTGTATTGCATCTATATTATATCTGTATTCTGAGTGAGGAAGAGAGAGGAGATTGAGAGCGAAGAGGGTGTTACAACGGATCTATTGTAGGTTGTATCTTTTCAGTTTGCTGGATAATATAATAAAAGAAGGACTCACTATTTCTCCGTGGATGTAACCCAAACTGGGTGAACCACATATATCTGTGTCTCTCTTATTTTATGTGTTTTCTGTGTTTATATTTCTGCAATATTTTTATCTGTTCCATTTCTCTGTAATATATAATTTTCTAACAACTAGTATCAGAACAAAAGGTCTATTTGGCTGATAAACTCGCAGGAGAGAAGGATTCCTGGTTCAAGTGGGAGCAATGGCAGAAGATGGTAGGTTTAGGGTTGAAAAATTCAACGGCCAAAACTACCAGTTGTGGAAGATGCAGATGGAAGATTATCTGTATCAGAGAGATCTGTACCTACCATTGAGCGGAAAGACAAAGAAGCCAACGAGTATGACAGACACAGAATAGGATATTCTCGATAGAAAGGCACTTGGAACAATACAGTTGTGCCTAGAGGCGTCGATAGCGTTTAATATTTCAAAGGAAACGACAACATATGGTTTAATGTCGGCATTGGCCAAACTATATGAAAAACCCTCGGTCTCAAATAAGGTATTTATTATGAAACGTTTATTTAATATGAAGATGTCAGAAGGTGGATCTGTTGCAGACCATTTAAATGATTTTAATACAGTTACAAGTCAGTTAAGTTCTGTAGGGGTAAATTTTGATGATGAAGTTAGGGCTCTGTTATTTTTGTGCTCATTGCCAGAAAGTTGGAATGGTTTAGTTATGGCCATTAGTAACTCTGTCTCTGGATCTAGTACTTCAAATTTTGATGATGTTGTCGGTACAATCCTTAGCGAGGAAATGCGACAGAAAAGCTTCGGTGAGACATCAAGTAATGCTTTGACTGCAGAGACTAGGGAAGAAAAATGGAAAGAGGAAAGAGCCCAGGATATTGCAGTAAGTCAAGAAAAGGCAGATCCAAGTCCAAATCGAGGATAGTGTGCTGGAAATGCGGGAAGAAAGGACACCTGAAAAAACACTGCAAGTCTCAGAAGGGAAAAGAAGGAGACGCGCAGCAAGAAACTAATCATGAAGCGAATGTAGCAGGTGATGTGTTGCAAGATGCTTTGATTCTTTCACTAGAAAGTATTATTGATGCCTAGGTGGTAGATTCAGGGGCCTCATTCCATGCCACACCTGATAAGAAACATTTTCATGATTATGTTCAAGGAAATTTTGGACAAGTTCGATTTGGTGATGATAAACCCTGTAAAATCATTGGAATGGGTACAGTTTTCATAAAACAACAGAATGGAAATCAATGGCTATTGAAGGAGGTAAGGCATGCTCCAGATTTGAAGAAAAATCTAATTTCAAAAGGGTAGTTGGGAGGTGAAGGTTATGTAACTACTTTCACAGATAAAACCTGGAAGGTCACTAAAGGATCCTTGGTAATAGCGAAAGGAGAAAAGGTTGGTACATTGTACTTATGCAATAGTATTTCTAATCATGTTAATGCTTTAACCTCTACAGGAGAAGATACGGTATTGTGGCATCATAGGCTGGGGCACACGAGTGAGAAGGGGATGCAGATTCTTCACTCAAGAAATTTGTTGCCAGGTTTGAAGCATGTTGATTAAAAATTTTGTGAACATTGTGTTTATGGAAAACAGAAGAGAGTCAGATTCCTTAGAATTGGGAAAGAAAAGAAGAGTGAAAAATTAGAGCTTGTGTATACAGATGTATGGGGACCTGCTCAAGTATCATCTCTTGGTGGCTCTCGTTATTATGTTACTTTTATTGATGATGCAACCAGAAAAACTTGGATTTATTGTATTTGAAATAAATCTGATGTATT
>APFE031409084.1:13218-34974 GCA_000404065.3 Pinus taeda
TCTAGGAACACCACAAGAAAATGGTGTGTCAGAAAGGATGAACAGGACAATCATGGAGCGTGCAAGGTGCATGAGATTGCATGCAGGATTGCCTTTACAATTTTGGGTAGATGATGTAGATACTATTTTTTATCTATTAAACAGAGGGCCTTCAAGTTCCTTGGATGGTGGTATTCCAAAGGAGGCATGGACAGGTAAAAAGATAAACTACTCTTTTTTAAAGACTTTTGGTTGTGAAGCCTTTGTCCACATTAATAAAGAAAATAGAACAAAGCTTGAGGCAAAATCAAAGAAATGTACCTTTATTGGATATGGTGTTAATGGTTTTTGTAATCGCTTTTATGATTATGAAAAACACAAAATCATTAGGAGTGGAGATGTCATATTCAATGAAAAGGTTTTGTATAAGGATCAGCTGCAGGAAAACAAACAGGAAAAAGAAAACAGAGAATACACAATGCTTGACGAGATCATAGGAAAAGATGGTGCTTGAAAATCATAATGATCAACAGCCAGAACAACAACTACAACAGCAACAAGCACCTCAAACACCTGAAAGTGGTGTTAGAAGATCTACCAGGATAAGTAGGCCCCCTGAACGATACTCTCCTTATGTATTGTTGACTAATTATGGTGAACTAGAATGTTATGAAGAAGCAGTGAAGGTAGAAACCAGGAAGAAGTGGGAGCAAGCCATGAAAGAAGAGATGGACTCCTTAGCACATAACCAAACTTGGGACTTAGTCAGGTTGCCTGCAAGTAAAACAACATTGCAGAATAAATGGGTTTGCAAGTTGAAGGAAGAAGATGGAGGTAGAAAAAGGTATAAAGCTAGACTTGTGATGGAAGGGTTTGCACAGAAAAATGGTATAGAATTTGATGAAATATTTTCTCATGTTGTTAAAATGACTTCAATCAGAACTATTTTAAGTCTAGTAGTAGTTGAAGATTTGCATCTTGAACAGTTAGATGTAAAGACAATATTTCTCCATGGGGATTTGGAGGAAGAGATATATATGCAACAGCCACAAGGATATGAGGTAAAAGGGAAGGACAAACTAGTGTGCAGGTTGAAGAAGAGCTTGTATGGCTTAAAACAGGCTCCAAGGCAGTGGTATCTAGAATTTGACAGGTTTATGTCTGAACAAGGTTATACTAGATGTCACTCTGATCATTGTGTTTATCTCAAAAGGCAAAATGAAGGCAGCTATATTATATTGTTAGTGTATGTAGATGACATGCTTGTTGCAGGTTCTAACATGCAAGAATAAATGTGCTCAAAAGGAAATTGGCAAACTCATTTGCAATGAAGGATTTGGGTGCTGCAAAACAAATCCTTGGTATGAGAATAACTAGAGACAAGAAGAATCACAAATTAACATTGTCTTCAAAGTCGAAGTACATAGAAAAAGGTTGTTGAAAGTATTAATATGCAAATGCAAAACCAGTTAGTATACCTTTGCTAGCCATTTTCAATTAAAGCAAGGAGGCATGTCCCAAGACTCAGGAAGAAATGGCTCATACCTGTAATGTATCAATGGTTTGCACAAGGCTTGATTAATTGCACAGCACTGGGAGTTTTGTAAGCAGGTACATTGAACAATCCAGGAAGAACATTGGATGGCAGTGAAGTGGATTCTCGGGTATTTGAGAGGTACCACAAATCAAGCATTATGCTTTGGTGGTTCAAACATTGCTCTACAGGGATATGTTGATGCAAATATGGCAGGTGACAGATATAAGAGGAGGAGCACTACATGATATGTATTTATTGTAGGTGGAACAGCTATCAGTTGGGTTTCAAAAATTCAAAGTGTTGCTGCACTTTTAATAACAGAAGCAGAGTATGTTGCTGCTATAGAGGCTAGTAAAGAAATGATTTGGTTACAAAGGTTTCTGGATGAATTGGGTAAGAAGCAGCAGCTGGGCAGGTTATACAGTGACAGCCAAAGTGCCATACATCTTGCAAAGAACTCTTCATTTCATTCCAAGACTAAACATATACAGCTCAAGTACCATTTCATATGGTCAGCATTGGAAGATGGACAGTTGAAGCTGGAAAAGAGACACACTAGCCAGGAACCTACAGATATGTTAACAAAAGTTGTAACCAGGGAGAAACTGAGAATCTGCTCAGTTTCAATTAGTCTTCAAGTATGATGAAGAAGATGAGAAATAGTGAGGTCCAAAGTGGAGTCATTGTCTAGCAAATGAAGCAGCGGTGGAGTTTCTATAATCAGTCTCCAAGTGGGAGATTGTTGGGTGTGGAGCCTAATTATCTTTTGTATTCAAAGGTTTTCAGCCGAATGTATACCCCAGGAAGACTGTACACCCCTCCACGTGGGGGGTGCGGGGGGGACTTGTCCCCACCGCGGTGTTCCGGGGGGGCTAATCCCCCCCAGCTGGGGGGTCCGGGGGCCAGTGGTCCCCCGGCGAGGGTTCGAGGGCAGCACCCCCGAAGCTAAAATTAGATGTAAAATTGCCTTGTAAAAGTCTAGTAATTTCTAGTTAATCTAGGCCATTAGGCAGATGATCTAACCGTAGAAGTTATGTTTAATTTAGGGTTTTTTGCCCTGGAAGGAAATCCCTCACTATATATGAGGGAATTGTATTGCATCTATATTATATATGTGTTCTGAGTGAGGAAGAGAGAGGAGATTGAGAGCGAAGAGGGTGCTACAGCGGATCTGCTGTAGGTTGTATCTTTTTAGTTTGTTGGATAATATAATAAAAGAAGGATTGGTTGTTTCTTCGTGGATGTAGCCCAAACTGGGTGAACCATGTATATCTGTGTCTCTCTTGTTTTATGCATTTTCTGTCTTTATATTTCTGCAATATTTTTTATGTGTTCCATTGCTCTGTAATATATAATTTTCTAACATTTGTGTTGAACACGCAAGTTCATGTTATTCAAAATTCTTGTGTGTTTTTTGGCCTAAATATCATTTGCAGAAATCTCTTTTAGTTCTTTGTTTCTGATGTTTATTTTCTATAGTATTCTTCCATGTCTTGATGATAACCTGTAAAAGAAATCATAAGTTATCTTACCTTTGTTTATAGTTGTTAATGTAATCTGTGATTAGAAAGTATTCATTTCTGTCAGAGACTCCATGCCCAATGGTCCCTTTCTTTTCTTTCCAAACCAAATTCATTTTTTATAGGTAAATATGGCCAATTATGAGCATACCCAAAGCGGTTTGAAGGTTACCTCAGTGAGTTTCCTTCCATAGCCAAGGAAAACTTCTAAGTGATTACAAAAATATTATCTTCAAAGGTGTTGAGATATTGGTTATTCTAAAGATGAATTATTCCATGTGAAGTGTTGAAATATTCCCTTTAGCATCATTGAATATTCCCTACACAATTGCTAGAAAAATGCTTGAATAATTCTTGAATTATTCCATTCTGAATATATGGTAGTATTACAATTTTTTCAGTAGCACTACATAAGTTCTACGTGGCACTATTAGGTTCTCCACAACACTATAATATTATTTTCTACATCTCAAGGTTCTTAACAATGTTTTAGAAGTTTTCCATAATAATGCAAGGTGTATAACACGCATGCCCCAAATAGGACCTCCTTTGAAAGGGAATAGACGCCAAGGAAAAGCAGAAAGAGATCTTGTCGAGATGGAATTTTTGGATCTAGTGGCTCAAGGAAGGTGACAAAAACTCCACATTTTTCCATAGCTCAATTACAAGCAAAAGGAATCACATTAGGATCGTGAACCTCAAATTAGCAATAGGAGATAGACTGGAAAAATATGAGGATATTGAGCCAGAACTGAAGGGAAATTTTAGTTAACTTTTAGTAGAACCTCTAGAGGATAAGAAAGAAGCCATTGAATCTGATTTAAGATCCATTCCCTCTTAGGTGTCCCCATAATATAACTTAATCCTTCTTTGTCGAATTTTCTATGAAGACATTTAGCCACAATCAGTACCATGGTAACAAGTAAATCACATGGACTGGATTAGTTCACCTTTGATTTTATTTCAATCTTATTGGCTAATAAAGGGTAAATAAGTATAGCAAGTGGTAGGGTATTTTTGGGTTTTATGTAACATTCTACAAGCCTTCAATTCCACTTTCATGAATTTAATTCCTATAGCATAACCCCAACTCAATGGATAAGTTCAAACTAATTTTGCTACGTGCTTTTATTTATAAAATTGTGATCAAGATTATAGAAAAAAGGCTTACACCAATCTTGTGTAATATTTTCTCATTAGAGCAAGGTGTATATGTTGAAGGTAATTAAATTTTAGATAGTATCATGCTTACACATGAAACAATTTTCAGTGACATTCGCTTCAGACATTTCAAAATTTTGTAATAAGCTACAAAATTATTGCCTCTGTCATGCTTGGTATCACCTTACCTGACCACAAAATTTTGTTTCTATTATCTTGCAACCTTGTGTTTTACTATCAAAACCAACAGGGAGAGGACCACAAAGATTTTTTTACATAAGACTACATCCATTGTTTTCTCATGATATGTATGTTGATGATTATAGATTCTCTATTTGAGCAGAATGGTTAAATCTAACTACATATATATGGTTGAATTATGAAGTGGCCACATGATTTAAGCTTAGAGAACATAGCAGCGCTGGCTCGACCTAGCCTGCTCGCACAGCCCCCCTGTGCTGCCTCCTGCGGCCTCCTCGCCTGGCAGCCTCCTGTTGTTGGGCCTGCCCACTCCCGATTCACTTGATCTGGGCCGCCATCACCCCTTCGGCAGCCTCTATTGCAACGCTAAGCGTTCCCTGTTGTGCGCTTGCTTGAAGGCTCTAGACCAGCTGAGCCCAGCCATGTTGCCCCCTGGGGACCTGGACCCATTGGACCCCCCCCCCCACCCCCCGGAGATGATCGCTTTCAAAGAAATGATCACCTCCAGCTGCAAGCGTCCGCCCTCAGTCAATCAGTAGAAGTTCGTCAAGAAGATGGAATCCATCCCCACGGTAGCCCTTCCTAAAGAAGAAACCTGCAAAGCAACTCTGAATCTCGCTGAGAGAGGCCTCATAGGCCAGTTCACGGGCCTCTGGCCCTCACCCAAGTCGGTAGAGGACTAGACACAAAGGAATTGGAAGTCGTTAATCAAAGAAGGAATAAAAATCTACCTCGTAGGCAAAGGCTTTTTCATCTTCATTTTTTAAAGTGCAGAGGATAGAAGCTTAATCTTCAGAAACGGACCTTATTTTATGGGCCCCCAAGGTCTATACCTCAACAAATGGTCACCAGATTTCGATCCAACCCAGGATGTCCCATTAGTTGTACCGGTGTGGGTGCGGCTCCCCCATCTCCCCCTCCACTGCTGGAATCAGAAGTCTCTCCAGATCATCGACAACGGCTTAGGAAAATACATAAATCAAGCTGTTAGAAAAGATCAATATTCATGTGCACGCATCTGTGTCGAAGTTGACCTGGAGGAGGGTTTTCCAGAAGCCATAAACCTTATAGTCGCAGGATGGACGCATGTCCGAGAGTTGGATTATGAACAACTGCCATTTACATGCAGACACTGCCATGGCTACGGGCACTTTGCCAAACATTGCAAGAAAAAGGTGGAAGAACAGCCAGACAAACAAAATGGCGAGCAATGGACCCAAATACAAAAAACCACCAATCATAAGAAAGGAAATGGGAAAGGCACTCTGAAAGAGACTCCAAGCAGCTCCAACCCTACCCAAGAAAAGAATTAAAATGGCAAAGAAAACAGTCAGAGCAAGCTAGCCACAATAGCCCCAGAAAATTTGGATCAGTCTGATCCTCCCATCACCAACATAGAAGATGAAGAAATGGCTCATCTGGAAGCCTCCCAAGGAAGCCCTTCCAATCCCTCATATGCAGATGTAGCAAGGAAAAAACCACTTGAAAGCTATGACTCCTCGGAGGAGGAAACCTTCGAGCAACCCACAAGAAAAGTCAGCAGGAAATCCCATAGAGAAGCAAGGGAAAAGGAGGCGGAAAGGCTCAAAACTCAAGGGACTCAGCCTACAATAGAGATGTCTATCAGGAGAAACTCCAAGAACAGGCCCCCTAAGGGAGGCACCCATCCCACCCCTGGTAAATAATGTGCCTCATCTCTTGGAACTGTAGAGGTCTAGGCAACCCCTCGAAAGCAGAAGCGGTCAAGGACCTTCTCAAAACAGAACCCTCAGACATTCTAATGCTCCAAGAGACTAAGATAGAGGGGAAAGCCCTCCTAGACATCAGCAAGAAGAAATGGAAGAAAAGCTTAGGAAGAGCAGTTAGCTCAAGAGGCTCATCCGGAGGGCTTGCAACTCTTTGGACAGAATACCTCTTCCAATTGAACAAACATCATGAGACCCAGCACTGGATCTACACGGAGCTAATGCATTGTACAAGTAAGTTAACCATCTCCCTTTTCAATATTTATGTACCTGTCCTGTATTCTGAAAAGAGGGATTGTTGGAACTCCCTCACTGGATTCCTTGAGCAGCACTCCCCTAGCAATATCATTCTTGTTGGGGATCTTAATATTGTTTTAAAAGTTAAAGAAAAAAGGGGAGGAACTAATAACAGAGACCCCATGCTCCCCATGGTGGAAGACCTCATCCAGCAGTGGGATCTTCTCGATTTCACTCCGGTCAAAGGGCTCTACACATGGTCCAACAACCGAGTGGGTGAGGACCATATCTCTACTCGACTGGACCGATTTTTAGTCCAAGGTGCTCTGATGATGAACAAGAAGATAATCATCACCAAAATCCTACCCAAAATGACCTCAGATCATAAGCCAGTCCAGCTCATTCTGCAAGATGAAGAAGACCTTGGCCCAATTCCCTTTCGATTCAGCTCTCTTTGGATAGAAAGGAAAGGCTTCATAGGCACAGTGAAAACCGCATGGGCTAAACCAGTCACTGGGTCCTCTAGTTAATTGTGGGAAAAAAAGCTCAAAGCCACAAAGCAAGCCCTGAAGGAATGGATAAAGAAACCAGCCCCAAATCCAACTAGCCAAAGAAAAGAAATTGTTAAGTGCCTAGAGGCTCTGCAAGTTGAAATGGAAAGCAGAGATATTACCCCCAACGCTCCTTGACAAAGAAGTAAAAATTCAATGTTCAACATTTCGATCTTTCTGGATGGAGGAAGAGTACTGGAGAATCAAATCTTGAAGTCTGTGGCTGAAGGATGTTGACCGGAACACCACCTTCTTCCATCGCCAATATCGAGCAAGACTCTCCAGAAACCATATCTCTAAAATAACAACAACAGAGGGGCAAATATGCAAAGGGTTTAGCCAGATAAAAGAGGCAGCTGAAAGACATTTCAGTCATCTATACACCATAGGTAACCATGCCAATGAGGAGGAAACTGCTGATCTCCTCTCCAACATTCCTCTTCTGGTCAGCCCTGAAGATAATTTCATTCTCATCAACCCCATCACTGAAGAAGAAGTCAACAAATTCATTTGGTCTATGGATCTGGACAAAGCCCCTGGGCCTGATGGATTCACCATACACTTTCATAAGACCTGCTGGGACATCATCAAAGCTGAACTTTTAAAGATGATCAAAGGATTCATGGAAAAAGCCAAGGTAGGGGGAGGAACTAATTCTGCCTACCTCGCCCTCATTCCTAAAGAAACCAACCCCAAAATTTTCGCCAGATTCAGGCCAATATCGCTCTGTAACGCCTCATATAAAATTTTGGCAAAGCTTCTAGCCAACAGGATCAAGCCACTGCTCAACAGGTTGATCTCCAGCAATCAAGGTGGCTTCGTAGAAGGCAGACACATCTTGGACAATGTCATCCATGTGTAGGAGATAATTCACTCAAGAAATCAGCGAAAAGAAAAAGGTATGTTGATAAAACTTGATATGGCCAATGCCTTTGACCGAGTCAACCGCTCCTTCCTTTACAAAGTCCTCCATTATTTTGGCTTCTCTCCCCATTTTGTCAATCTCATCACTGCCTGCACTCACAACCCCTAGTTTGCCCCTCTTGTAAATGGTCGAACTACCACTTTTTTCCAAGCACAGAGACGACTCAAGCAAGGATGCTCGCTCTCTCCCTTCCTATACATTCTAATGGCAGACCCCCTCAGTAGAAAGCTATCAGCTGAAAAATTTTCAGGCTCCCTCCCTGGCCTCAAACCCTCCTCTACTTCTCGAGCTCAGAACCACTCTCTCTTTGCGGATGACTCTCTCCTCCTGGGAGGTTCCTCTGTTAGAATAGACAAATCCTTTGACTCTGTTCTCAATTACTATTGCAGGGTCTTGAGAGCCTCTATCAATGAAAAAAAGTGAAGTCTATGGCTGGAACATTGGGCAGTAAAATCTCACAAGCATCTCCAATTTGCTTGGCTTTAAAGGATATGCTCAATGGGAAAAGATAAAATACCTTGGCCTCCCCATAACAAATGGCTTCAATAAGAGGTCGTTGTGGTCTGAAATCATCAGCAAAAACAAAACAAAAATTACAGTCTGGGGAGGACATTGGCTCATAAAAGGAGGCAAAGTCATCCTGATCAAGACTGTCTTATCGGTGCTCCCATTTTATCAAGCAGCCTTCTTTCTCGCCCCAAAAAGTGTGGCAGACCAAATCTCCAAATTCCTTCGTGACTTCCTCTGGCAGGGGGGAAAGGGAATCAAAATAAATTCCATTTAGTGAAATGGGACGTGGTCAAGCGCCCAATATCTGAAGGAGGTCTTTAAATTCGTGATCCACCATTAGCCAACCTTGCATTGGGAGGCAAAATTATATGGAAACTTTTCAAAGAACCCAAGCACCCTGTCTACAACATGCTGAAATCAAAATACGTCCAAAAGGTGCCGTTCAGAAGTATTCAGACAGCCCAAACAAACAACAGCTCCCAGGTCTGGAAATTATGCAGTAAAACTCTAAATTTCTTCATACATAAGGCGTACAAGATCCCAGGGAACGGAAAACACACAAATTTGTGGCATGACAGAATAATGGACCGTGACCCCCTTGTGGAAATTGATGAAATTGTAGAGCTAAGAAACTGGCTGGAACGTGCAGGGATAAATAGTCTTTATGATTTGTCAAATTGGGATTGCCATGACGATTGGCAAGGCTGGGACTTCTTTGGAGTTCCAGAATGGCTAAACCAGCAGAAGCGTGCCCTTGAAGAACTGTTAGAGGAAGCGGCCCCACTGAACAGAAAGATGAAGGATAGCTGGGGATGGGGGTGATCTGGAAGCTACACAACAACTGCAGCTTATAAAGCCCTCCAACCAAACAGGAATTGCAGTAAACCGCCGGATTTTTGGAATAAATTTTGGGAACCGCTAGCTCTACCCAAAGTAAACTTCTTCTTTTGGATGCTGGTCCACAACAAGTTGTTAACTGGAGACAACCTGATGAAAAAAAGCATAGCAGGGCCGCATAGATGCGAGCTGTGTAGAAGTAGCTCAGAAACAGCTAAGCACCTCTTTATGGAATGCAAGTTTTCCAAAGAAGTATGGGGACTCATATTATACAAGCTACAAATCACAGTCCCCCCTTATAACTCTGTTGCTGATCTATTTGACTCATGGAATCAATGCTATCCCAGCAAGTCTTTTTGGAGAAAAGTCTGGAACGCTATCCCCAAATTTGTATGCTGGCAGATCTGGCTGACCCAGAATGACCTGATATTCAATGAAAAGTTGCAAGCTCCTTTCTCAACAGCGGTAAAGGCCAAATCCCTTCTCCTTGAAGCAGCCCAACAACAATATTTTTCAGAAGACTCTTTGCTTCTCCCTGAAGAAGAGAGGTGGTTAGGCCCCCTCTCCCCCTGCCTTCAGAAGCAGATATCAACCCCTCATGCAGTGAACCCGGAATGGCGTAAAAGACACTCTGAAGTCAACATCAAAGAATGGTGGCAAAAACTAAAAATAACCATGATTTTGTTCGATGGAGCCTCTAAAGGCAATCCTGGGACAGCAGGAGCTGGAGGGGTCATCTATGCCTCGGACGATTCAAGAAGGGACAGCTTTTGCTGGGGCATTGGGCAGAAAACCAGCAATCAAGCAGAGATCCAAGGCCTTCTCAAAGCTTGTCAAATAGCCAGAGACAGAGATGACAAAGAATTCCAAGCTTTTGGAGACTCAAAGATCTTAATAAAAAATTTAAACATGGGTAAACTGTTTAACAATGCAGGTCTCAACAAATCTCTTAACAGATTAAAGAGAGTCTTGCTCGACTTAGATTCCTACAAATTCCTCCATAATCTCAGAAGCCTGAACAGCGAAGCAGATCTGATGGCGAACAAAGTTTGTACTCTTGGGAAAGGACAACTCCTCATAAATGATGAAATCTCTTTCCACCCCAGTAATCCATGAGGAACCTGCATTTTGTAATAGCACAAGAAACAAAAATAGAAGCAATGTAATGATGGCTGCCATGGCGTAAGTCCAATCTATTCTTCAAATTAATAAACCATACCCGTTTCAGTGAAAAAAAAGTATGAAGTGGCCACATCCTAAATATGGTATTTGTTCTTGTATGCCATCGTCAAAACATTGGTGCTATATTGGCGAATAGTTCATGGCATAAATTATATTTACAAAATTTTGAAGTGCATAGGCTAGCTTAAAAGAGTTATGTTTAAATTCCTCAAATGCATTGTTGAAACTCTATAATATGATTCAAAACATAACGTTACCATACATATTGTATTGTGATTATTTAATTCACATTGAGTGTTATGGCATTATCATTTGGCAGACATTTGATATGGTTATATTATATATTTGTTGTGGTTCATTTGAATGGTTACATTATGTGATCCTTATGGCATTTTTTATATAGTTATGTGATGTGGATTATTACAGTGGATGTTTGGAAGTGGCATTCGATAATATGTTGTGGATATATATATTAATGGTTGTTTTGGGCCTTTCTTCCTTAGTCCTATGTGGTAAACAAATTGTAAATGTTTTGGATGTTGATATTTTTATGTTACTGGAGGTCCGTTGAGTGCATACATCCAAACCGCCACATCGATAACTAGTTGTGATCCACCACTACGGGGTATCATGGGGCACGACCCATGAATTTTCATATGAGTTAACATTGTAAGTGTTTTTTTTCTCATTTGAGACTCACCCTTCCTTTGAGATGTGTGTATTTGGTTAAGTCATTAGACTTGCACGAGCTTCACACCAATTCTAGTCTTAAATGCATTGTATAGAAATCTCCAACTCTGTCCTACGATTTTAATGCTCCATTCATGTGTTTGATCTATAGTGAGAATGGATTTTGGTTCAGATCTATGGTTTTTGTTCATGATCGTTTTTACTCCATTTGTGTTTAACCTTTTGGTTTTCATTTTTCAAATTCATTTGGGATTTTTACTAGTTAGAAAACCACCATGATTACTGAGGGATATTGAGCTTGAATTGGAGGTTTGGAAGTTATTCATTGAGATAATTGCTTATTTTATCAGTCCTTGAGTAGAAGTACATGTAAGTTATAATTGTTAATTACATTTTACAATGCATTTTTCATCGATTAGTTAATTTTTGTGTGTTTTGCAATAATTTGTGTTTAAATACATATTTCTCCCATTTACCTATGGCTTTTCTTCCTCAACCCTCAATGAACTCCCTGTATCTACAATTCCAAGCCACTCTACCAAATGGGGTTTTAATTAAATCTTGAGCCATTGATTGATTCTAAAGGAAAAAATATTTTTAAAAGGGGTCTTCGCTCTATTTTAGTTTTGAAATAATGAAATCCCTGATGTAACTAAACCCTATTTTGATTTTGCTTTGCTTGCAATTATGCCCTACCCCTTGAAGCTTTTATGCTCTGAGCAAAAAAAGGTGGGGGGGGAGCCCCACATGAACTACTAGGCCTCCCAATATGCAATCCTCTTTTATCTCAGCAAACCCCTATTTCAATTTGGCATTCTGCCATCTATTCCTTGTAATTATATCCTACTCCCCATGGAATTTATGCTCTAATCAAATAAAAAAGGAAAAAGGAAAATGGCTCACAAAAGATCATGAACCTTCCCACATGCATAACCCTATTTTATCTTAAGCAACACCCCATGGGAGAAATCGTATTGCATGTCTTTGATATTTGATTCCTTATACACCATTTCATTGTCTCATTCTTTAAATTATTCAATTCCTTATTGTAACTTCCGAGATGCAGAAAACCTTATTCCAAAAAATAGAAGAGGGGAAAAATAAATGTGTCATTTTAAGAATTCTGACATTCAAGCAATGAATTGTTTTTTTTTTTAGGGAAGAAAGACTCTATCAATTAAATGACAAAATTCTATGTTCAAAGTGAACCTGCATATACCCAGAAATGAAATAAAAAGAAAAGGGCATGAACAAATGGGTAAAAGATTAAAAGACTTAATCAAATGATGGTTTTATTGTCAAAAAACTCTGGCACTTATACCTCTGCATAATGTTTCCTTCCTATCCCTTCCATAATTCGAACCCCCCTCTTAGCCAACCTTCACTCAACCACATGAGAAACAGTTATCCTTTGTTGATGCATCTGGGATGTAGTAATTTAAAAGAGGAAAGGATTGATGTATTAAATTAACATGTTTTAGTTGGTTATTATTAATGTTGATTAATTGCAGATAGGAATTTAGTCTTGAGCATAAAGAAAAGGCTAAGGCGGGAGAAATAGGCCCCCTTGGCTAGTGGGATACAAGAATAAATAAGAAGGCTCACTTTTCTATGCATTTCAATGCTAATTTGAATGAAGTTCATCAGTTGGAAACTACATGCCACCTGTATCTGGGATCCCCCAACATTTCATGCTTTCCTCCAATGTAGAAAAATAGCTCCACTCCTTCTCTAAGGCCACACCCAAATATATATGAGATTCCTGAGCCACAGCCAAATAATAATGTTTGGGATGCTAATGATGCTTGGAACGCTAGCCCATAACCATTCAATGTTGATAATAAGTTTTTGGAAGTTGACCCCAAAGTAGTTCACCATGCTTCTAGTTATTCACACTCCCCTGCTACTCGTGCCTCTTCATCTCCTTCAGGAAAAGTCAACACTGATTTAAATCCCAAAGATGCTACTTCTTATGCTCATCCTAAAAATCCCCCATCTAGAAAATATATTGACATTTTTACTGCAAAATCTACCAATCTTGAGCCCTTGTTGGAAAATTCTGCACATCTCAATTCGGAAAAGTTATGCCCCCTTAGATATTCTCCATATCCACCACTTCTGCCTCCAAAGATGTGGGTGAACAGGAACATATGGATAACAAGTGATCTACTTTTTCAATGGAAAATTTCTTGGCAGAAAATGAGAACAATTCAGTGCATTTACTTATAAATTCTGATTTTTGGTTGTAGGTTGAATTTTGAATAGCCTTAATTTTTTATTATGGCAAATTTTTCAGTCATACATTTTGATGGCAACACAAGTTTTGTTTGGTATGGATGCACAGACATTCATGTTTTTTTGGACCTGGTTATATATAAATATTAATTTTTTGAGGTTGTCAAATTGAATAAGTCAAACTTTATGTGATGCATGCATGTAAGAGACTTACATGGGAATTACCTTTGCATCTAATTTTGGATAATGATGGTAATGTGGTAATCTTTGATGGTATAGATGTGGGTCCTCCCCCATTTTGAATCATTACACATTCCTATTTTTTAGAATTTTTTTACGATGTTGGACCCACTAACATTCAGGGGATCTCCCGGATAAGAAGTCCCAACTAGACCTCAAACTATTTGGACTAGGAGTCCTAGTAGTGGGTAGTAGTGTAATTCCTTGACCATGATAGTGCGCATAGATAAGTATGATAACTTTGGGTGAGAGAAAGTGTGTGACCCTGTGGAGAGTCAAGTGCGATGCATGAAGGTTCTAACACATGGAGGGGAAAAGGAAGTGTGCCCCTTAGAAGCCTGCAATAGTAGGCAGCCTAAAAGGAACACACGAATGGAATGACATCACAAGATAAAATGCAGAATAGTCCACAAATTAAAGTGATGAGTTCATCCAACAACATGCATTCAACAGGATTCGTACAATTGCATACAAACTAGTTCATAAGCAAATGCATAAGTTAATCAACATACATTGCTAGAGCAACCAGAATAGTCCAACTGCAATAAGAACATATGCATGAAAGAGTGATGGCTCTAATATTATTATTATAAGTGAAATTTCCATCCATACATACACCATTGATGACCACTAGCCCCAATAGTGGAACATTACATTCAAGAACACCTGCTCCTCCAAAGAAGTATTCTCGCTCTAAGTTGTGGAGAAGCCAAGGCTCGTCACAATACTCCCGAGCCTTTCCTAAGATTAAGCCTAGCCAAATGCTTGGCTCACAAAATCATGTTCTATGAGTTATGAGCTTCTATTTATAACAAAGGGTGGGGTGACCCTTGACATTCCCCTTTGTGACTCTTTGACTACCCTCATGACTCTTCAACTTCTTTACAAATAACTCATTACATAACATGATGACCTTTCACATTCCATTCATGACACTTGGAATTTCACTTATAGTATATTTACAAATAGTATTGCATTTTCCACATAACCCATGTGAGACAAAATAGGCTAGAAACAGCCTAACAAGGCAAAACACTATGATGCTAAAGTTTAGGGAAAGACCAACTCGGCAACCTCCACTTGGTGTTGCTCGATCACATATTGATGCCAAGCTTGGTATTGCATGGTGATGTCCCCAAACTACTTGATGGTGTCTTTCTGATAGCGAACTTTAACTCTTGCCTCCATAGCATCTGGGTATATGGTCCTCGACCATGTATCAAACTCATCCTGAAGCATGTGGAGTATGGTGTTAACCATGAATAAACCACCAATGTACTTCTGCATGTTATGTGTGCTTAGCTCCAAGTCTTATCTGGTGACTTCTCGTCTTAGATGCTCCACATACTCATTGATCTCTAGCCAGACTTGGTTCTTTGGTTTAGCCTTGGTGAGGGAACCGATTGATCGAATCCTATATGTTATCACCATGACATCCAAACTAGTGTGCAACTATGCTTATGAAGCTTGTATGTTGTTGATGAATGGGACGGGTTGCTCATAGTTCTAGATCAACATCCAGACTTTTGATTTCTCCGGCTCTGCCTGTGGCTTCATATTCTTGGCTAAGTGAAGAGGGGGGTCCTTGTACTGCATTGTCCACTCTTGCACATGGGCAATGGCAGCATGTATGTTCTTGAGAGTTTGAACAAACTCTTTGCTACATTGGTGTAGGTCATCCACTCGAACAACTGCATTATGTATCGTGACAAATCTATCATAGAGATTCCACATGGTAGTATCAAGTGTTAATACTTTAGTGAATATCTCTTTCCTCGTCTCTCCCATTGAGGAAAATGCACTCTACTCATGAAGTTGGTCTGCCTCTTTCCTGGCAACCTGCAAGTTCTTTGCCAATTGTTCATTCTCGATCAACATGAACTTAACATTATAGCTTGTTTCTCCTACATAGGCCAAGGTGGCATTGGTAAGGGTCGTTGGATGCTTCTTGATCTCTAGCACTATCACCCTTTCCTTCATGAATGCAAGTGATGGGTGATCATCCAAAAAGTGCTTCCTCTGTGGTTGTACAATCCTCTTCTACAACTCATCAAATGATAGATTGTACACATCCATGACTGGATCATCATCAAGGAGAACCACATCTCCTTGCTTGCTTGGGACTTGTTCTGACATTGGAGGTGGCAGAGACTGAGAGATGACCTCTAGTGCTCTCGCCTTGAGGTTAGTGTCTTCATTTTGTGGCTCTTGATCCTACTCCATGTCAGTCACTTCAATACATTTCTCAATCTGTTGAGTAAGCTCTTGATGTTGCACCTATTCACCCTCTTCTTCAGTTTTCAACTGTTTCAACTCTTCAACCTGTATGGGTGTTATTTTCTCTGTTATTGTACCTTTCCTTTCTTCTTCCTCATGTTTATGTTTCTCTTCTCTTTCTCTCCTCCTCATCTCCTACTCTTCCCTCAACTTCTTCTCCATCTCCTACAACTTCAATTCTACTTCCTATAGCCTTTGTTTTTCTCTCTTCCTTCACTCTACTCTCTTTATCCATTGCTCCCTCTTTGCTTCTATTGCCAAAGTTTCTTTCTTCATGATATGATCTTCCTTCATCTTGCAGCTTTGCTCTACCTCTAGATTCTTGATAGTCTTCCTCTTTCCCTTGTCCTGAATTGTGTTGTTGCTCATTGTTGATGTTGTTGTTGCTTCCTGATTTGTTGTTGCCTACAAAGCAACCTTCCAAGTTATTACTATACTGACCAACTCATGGAATTTGGAGGCATTGTATCAATACCTCCAAAGGTCCTCCTCGTGCCAGTGAAATGTCTTGTGGATCCATGGATAATACACCTTCACACAGTGGTTCTTGCAAATACTGTGGGGATCATATGGATTAAATTCTTTGGTGCCTAACTTGAATTTTAATATCTCCTTGGCTTCGGCGTCTTCATCTTTCAATCTCTTAATCTAGTACAATCTAATCCGCAAAGGAAGAGTGGGCCATGGTGCTTTCTTCTTCCTATGTAGTCTTGCTGAGAACCCTGTGGAGAGGTGATATGATACCTCTTTCATGACAAGCTTGTCTGTGGCATACCTTGGTAGAACATGTGGAGGCTTCTCTCCTCCAAACACTCTGATGAAGTTGCCACCTGGTGAGGCATACCAATCTACAATGTTAAGTATCACCTCCATTACTTCTCAGGACATGCAAGGTGGATCCTGCTCAAAGATAAGCTTGTACAATGGGATTATGAAATGATAGGTTAGCCTTGCCGTTACTCCTTGGTAGCTACAGTCTGAAAGAAACTTTCAATATATGTTGATGGCAGTCTCTTTTTTTTCCATGTCCACCTCATGCCAAGAAACTGCTGCTGAGCACAGATTACATCCAATAAGTATGCAGACATGTAGAATCTCGCTTTCTCATGATTGGGTGGATTTTGAGCCTTAGCCACATGGGTTTTCAACTGATAAGCCAACAAGTCTGACCAATTGAATGGCCTTCCATCACTCACCAACTGGTCTAGTAAGACTACCCAACCTTTAGGAAAGATTTTTGTTTTCTCTTGACCATATATTCTGCATGCAAAGATGATAAAGAACTCATAAGCCTTCCTAAGAGACTATCTTGTAAACATGATTGGGTGTCTGCCTAAAATTTAATGGCTCTTTCACCTAGTGCTTGACTATATTCCTTGTGTTCACATGGCTATGGAAGGCATAGAAAAGTGTGTCCATGCGCCTCAATGGCTTGGGAAAATGATACATCTGCTGAATGTTCTCTGCCCTGAAAGTGGCAAGCTCTATCCCACTGGCACTGCTCAATGTCATAGTCTATTGATCTATGTGTGAGACGATCTAGCTGATAATGTCTACACATGTGAAGGTGGGATACCTGCATGCAACCTTGTATAAGCCTAACCATTAGATACCGATATATACATGTCAGTTCTCTAAGTCTTCCTTGACACCAACTCCATCCAAAACTTGATCCTCGTCAAAATCGCATGCGAGATCTGAGACAAATGAACATAACACCACATGACAACCATCGGGCTTGCAGTCCAAACCTGTGAAAAAATCCTTAGCAGGTGGGGTAAGAGGAGATGGTAACAGATCAATAGGTGGATTCTCAACTTCTCCCACCTCGACCCGTGGAGCTAAAGCTGATTGATGAGAAGGTGATGGAGGGTCACTTGGGACACCAACCTTGTTCATCTTAGATTTAGAAGCTCTAACGCCAAGGTATGTTGGGAGAGGTTTGAAAGATTCTAACTCATGTGGATTCTCAAGAATGTGAACAAGATACTAAAATCTTTCCTCCAAAAATTTCCAATCAACTTCATCTTCAAGAAATTCATAACAGTAATGAAGAAAATGATCGTGAAAATTCTCAAGAGATTCATCAAGTGATTTTCACAATTCTAATTTTTTTATTAAGTGCTTTATGGTCATAAAGAACGAAAGCATGCATAATACTCTAAACATATGATCAAAAGAGTGTAGAGAAGCTGTGAGAAATGTGTGACACTAATTCTTTGTACACCCTTCGAATGTGAAAGAGAACAACCCATAGGTATGTCATCTGAGGGGACATCATGCCTATCATAGAAGCCAAAGAAGGCAATTGTGCACTTGAGCCTAAACGAGGGTGTTCCATTATAGCCATTGAACTTATATTTGGATAAGTCATCTATAATTCTCACAACCGTCAACAGCATGACAGAAACATGTTGAGGTTATGATTTCAAAAAAAGTCATGAAATATGTGCAGAAATTCAAAGAAGACTTCAAGGGCTCAGCATGTCATTTGACCCTCCTTCTAGTGCTAGAAATGTTGAAGGTGTTGGACTCGCCTACATTCAGGAGATCTCCCCAATAAGAAGTCCCAAATAGACCTCAAACCGTTTGGAGTAGGAGTCCCAGGAATGAGTTGTAGTGTAATTCCTTCACCACAGTAGCACGCAGAGATAATTATGATAACTTTGGGTGAGAGCAAGTGTGTGACCCTGCGAAGAGTCAAGTGTGATGCATGAAGGTTCTAACACACAGAGGGGAAAAGGAAGTGTGCCCCTTAGAAGCTTGTAATAGTACACAGCTTGAAAGGAACACATGAGCGGAATGACATCACAAACTAAAATGCAGAATAGTCCACGAATTAAAGTGATGAGTTAATCCAACAACACACATTCAACACGATTCGTACAATTGCATATAGAGTAGTTCATAAGAAAACGCGTAAGGTAAATAACATATATTGCTAGAGGAACCAGAATAGTCCAAATAAAATAAAAACATATGCATGAAAGCGTGTTGGCTTTGATATTAATATTATAAGTGAAATTTCCATCCATACATACACCATTGATGACCACTAGCCCCAATAGTGGAACATTACAGTTTAGAACACATGCTCCTCCAAAGAAGTACATTCACTCTACATTGTGGAGAAGCCAAGGCACGTCACAATACTCCCAACCCTTTCCTAAGCTTAAGCCTAGCCAAAAGCTTGGCTCCCAAAAGCCTGTTCTATGAGTTATGAGATTCTATTTATAACAAAGGGTGGGGCGACCCTTGACATTCCCCTTTGTGACTCTTTGACTACCCTCATGACTCTT
Source organism: Pinus taeda (assembly GCA_000404065.3). Lineage (NCBI taxonomy): Eukaryota > Viridiplantae > Streptophyta > Pinopsida > Pinales > Pinaceae > Pinus > Pinus taeda. The sequence goes on from APFE031409084.1 coordinate 32,345, forward strand.
CAACTTCTTTACAAATAACTCATTACATAACATGATGACCTTTCACATTCCACTAATGACACTTGGAATTTCACTTACAACATATTTAAAAATAATATTTCATTTTCCACATAATCCGTGTGAGGCAAAATAGGCTAGAGACAACCTAACAAGACAAAACACTATGACTCTGAAGTTTGGGGAAATACCAACTCGACAACCTCTAATTGGTGCTTCTCGGTCGCATATTGATGCCAAGCTTGGTATTGCATGATGATGTCCCCAAACTGCTTGATGGTGTCTTTCTGATAGTCGACTCTTGCCTTCATAGCATTCGGGTATATGGTCTTGGAACCTGTATCCAACTCATCCTGAAGCATGTGCAGCATGGTGTTGACCATGACCAGACCACCAATGTACTTATGTGTGTCATGTGCATTTAGCTCCAAGTCTTCTAGGGTAACCTCTCATCTTAGCTACTCCATGTACTCATTGATCTCTAGTCAGACTTGTTTCTTTGGTTTAGCCTCAATGAGGGAACCGATTGGTGGGATCCTATGTGTTCTCACCATTAAATCCAAATTGTTGTACAACTGTGCATATGAGGCATGTATGTTGCTAATGAATGGGGCGAGCTTCTCATATTTCTGGATAAACATCCTGACTTTTGATTTCTCCAGCTCTACGTATGGCTTCACCTTCTTAGCTAAGTGAAGTGGGGCCCCCTTGTACCGCATTGTCCACTCTTGCACATGGGTGATCGCAGCATGTACATTCTTGAGAGTTTGAACAAACTCCTTTCTCTGGTGTTGTAGGTCATGCACTCAGACAACTGCTTTATGCACGGTGACAAATCCGTCATACAACTTATGCATGGTAGTCTCAAGTGTTGATACTTCAGCGAGTATCACTTTCCTCATCTCTCCCATTGTAGAAATTGCACTCTACTCATGAAGTTGTTCTGCCTCTTACCTAGCAGCCTGCAATTTCTTTTCCAGTTGTTCATTCTTGACCAATAGGAACTTAACATTTGAGCTTGTCGTTCCTACATAGGCCAAAGTGGCATCAGTAAGGTTCATTGGATGCTTCCATATGTTTAGCACCATCACCTTTTCCTTCATGAATGCAAGTTATGTGTGATCATCCAGAAAGTGCTTCCTCTGCACCTGCACAATCCTCTTCTGTTACTCATTAAATAATAGATTATACACATCCATGACTGGATCATCATCAAGAAGAATTGCTTCTCCTTGCTCACTTGGGACCAGTTCTGACACTGTAGGTGGAAAAGACTAAGAGATGACCTTTGGTGCTCTCAGCATGAGGTTAGTGTCTTTATTTTGTGGCTCGTGTTCCAACTCCATGTATGTCTCTTCAATATGTTGCTCAATCTATTGAGAAAGCTCCCAATCCTACATCTATTCACCCTCTTCTTCAGTTGTTGGTTGTTGTGACTCCTTAACCTATATGGGCGCTATTTACTCTGTCATCGTTCCTTGCCTTTCTTCTTCCTCCTATTTTTGCTTCTCTTCTCTTTCTCTCCTCCTAAACTCATGGTCTTCCCTCAACTTCTTCTCTATCTCCTACAACTTCAATTCTTCTTCCTGCATCCCTTGTTTTTCTCTCTTCCTTCACTCTACTCCCTTTATCTGCTTCTCCCTCTTTGCTTCTGTTGCCAAAGTTGCTTTCTTCACGATAGGATCTGTTTTCATCTTGAATCTTTTCTCTGCCTCTATATTCTCGACAATCTTCTTGTTTCCCTTGTCCTGCGTTGGGTTGTTGCTCACTATTTTTGTTGTTGTTGTTGCTTCCTGAGCTATTATTTCCTACGAAGTAGCCTTCCAGTTTATTGTTATACTAAGCGGGTCATGGCGTTTGGAGGCACTATAGTAGTACCTTCAAGGGTCCTCCTCGTGCCAGTGAAATGTCTCGTGGATCCATGTATAATACACCTTTTCATAGTGGTTCTTGCAAATACCAGGGGATCATACGGATTGTTAGCCTCCTGCTGCAGCAGGTTACTCATCTTTCATGATTGACATTTTTACATGCCAAATATGTCATTCTTTGCATGCTGCAATGTTCCATATTTACTACAGAAGCCAAAGAAGGATGCCAGGGAATGTGCCAGTTCTAGTGCCACTGTTGTGTTCCAATTTTGATGTACTAGTCCATTTTTGAAGAATTTTTGGTTAAAGGGAAATCCAAACAGTCTAATCTTGGTCTCCCTAGGTTTCAATTTCCTGTTTTAGAATATAGAGAATCAACATCTGTCCAAACAGCTTAATCTTGGCAGATTCCTAGATAGGTAGAGAAGCAAGGGTGCTCAACAGCTTAATCTCAGCCCCTGGATGAAATAAGTGTAGATGTAGATAGGAGGACAGAAAAAGAAAAAGTTGAAAAGCTGGGTCTGCAAGTCTAAGTGCACCCAAACCAAAAAGAAGAAAAAATTCTAGGTAAGTAGGTTGGGTAAGTATTTTTGAGGTTGCATAATGTTGATTTGTGATCAATTTCATGTTTTCAAGTGTCATATCTGTTCAGATCACAATTATCAGGAAGTGGCCATTTGAAGGACTCAAGCGAGGCATGTCTAACTCCCCCTTCTTCCTCATTCCCCAAATCATTCACTAACTTCCCCAAAGAGGTCAAGA
>APFE031409105.1:0-13160 GCA_000404065.3 Pinus taeda
AATAATTGGGCTTCAAATGCCTATTTGTTCCTTAAAGACCATGCGATGACCTTGATTGGTCTCACGGTGGTAACAATGCCCTGCAGTGATAAGAATCATTCGCCAGAGAGATTAATTCAATGTCCACCAAATTCCTACAATGCGATGAACCAAATTGATCAACTAGGGTGATATCAAATACCATCGAAGAGGGACACTGCCGAATAGGATGAAATAATTCTCACTTAAGTTACGGCAAGAAAATTTCAATTCTGTAAATAAAATTTCAATCTGTTGTTAAGAACCTTTCAAGCTGGTAAGATGAAAGATCCACAACTCTGATATTATTGGAAGATCTCAATTCTTAAATTAAAAAAAAAAAATAGTAAACTTTAGTTTTCTAGTTAAAATTGCTTGCAATTAAAACACTTAATGCAACCGGATCTGAAAATGCAACCTTATTTATATTATTAACTGAATAAAACAGTACATGCTCATACAATAATATCAAGCCTTAAATTTTTTTAAAATCTAGTACACTTTAGTGTTCTAGTTAAAATTGTTTGCAATCAAAACACTTAATACAACTCGATTTGAAAATGCAACCTTATTTATATGGTTAACTGAAGAAAACAATACATGCTCATAGAATAATATTGGAGCTCACTCCTACAATGGTATGCACTACTGTTAATCAAAAGAGAAAACAAAAAAAATTGAAGCACAATCATGAATCGTGGATGGATCCACCACACAGATTACAGCGACTAAGTTTTCTTTCCTGGGATCAAACTAGAACTACACCAAGTTCTCAACAAAGGCAAAATAGATAGTAACTAAGGATGATCCAAATGCTTAGCTCCTATCTGTTTTATAGGGTTGATTGACTTTCTAGAAACCTTATTTTATTATTTTACCTATTTTCCCTTAAAAATAGAAAAAAAAATACCAAAAAAAATATCATGAACATTTAAAAAGAATATATTACACCCAAAGTGACAAAAGCCCAACAATTTCCGCATTGTGGACCCATGACATGTGGTTTGGTGTGGACAAACCTTTTCCTTCATGTGATCAAGGTCATGGATGACCCCATGGATGACCCCTCTCATGGTTTGATACATTTGCGTTGTTCTCCATAAATTAAAAATTATTATTTTACGTGTGTTATAAGTAGATTATTATAAGAAAGTGGAAGGAAAATGAGAAGCAAAGTGGTTTGAAATTTAATTTTACTAAAACCGTAATTTATTATGCATCTCACCACTATCACCAATTAGCTTTAGCGCACCGACCACTCTTAGTGGATCTGTAATGGATTGAGTAGACATCACATGTTTCAAAAGAGAAATTCCTTTTGTGGCAGAAACCTTTTCTTATTGTATAATGGAGAACAAGTGCCATGGATTCACATAAAATGAGCACTAATGTTTTATTAAGTATTTTGATGTGACACTAATTTGTAGGATGAGAGTTATATGTTTTTGGTTTTTTTAAAGATTTATTTAAAAAAAATATTGTTTGTTTGTTTTGTTTTGTTTTGTTTCTTTTTTTTTTTTTTCGTGGAAAAAGTCGTAATTTTCATTAATAGAGAAAATTACATTTTGTAGATGTTGAACATATGCATGAAATGAGGCATTCCCTGTCCAAAAAAATAAAAAAAACAGTGATATATATTTCCACGCAGGGAGCCACTGATAAAAAGTAAAAATAGTGCCTATTCTTTCCTACCTTTCTTCTTTTCCACTTTCCTCCAACCTCCAGTGTTGGGAGTGGTTGTTACTATGGCTAATTGTTCCTCATTGGTATTTATGGGATGTTCTTTGTCTGAGTCCGAGCCTTCTGATCCATGTGCTCGTTTACTTCCACTTATTTCCATTTGGGTATGTTGTTGCTGAGGGGGATTGTCAGGAACCTCCTTTGGTGTGTTGTTTTGTCCCTTTTGAGTGTCCAATTCTGCTTTGCTTTTTGTTGGCTCTACTCTTTCTTCTTCTTCTTCTAGGGGGTCTGTGTACTGCCAACCTTTTTCCTTTTTCTATTGTTTCTTATGCCATTTGGGGTTTTTTTTTGCCAGAGGGCATGCGCTCTACAAGTGGCCTGTTTGCAGACATCCATGACATCGAAAAGTTGTGTTTTCGTAGTCTAATGGTTGAATCAACTGTGAGTTGTTGAAATTCAGTGTGATGTTGATTGGTAACCCTTAACTGAGATCTGTTTCAACACATATCCTAGAAAAAGTGAATATTCCCCTTGTAATTCTGTCCCCGTCCGTCTTTAGGAATTTTCCCAAGGGGTTCCCAATAGGTATTAATACATTATGATGCCAGAAATGTAATGGGAGATGTGCAATCTAACCCAAACTGGAATTTTTGAAACCACCATAATGTTGGCATCAAAATCTAGGAACCATGGGGTTATAAAGAGCCCAGTGCTGCCCCAAAACCATGGTCCTGTGTTGAGGATGTGTTCCCATTCTTATGCTGTGTTAAATCTGACTATGAAAAACCCTTTGGGACATAGACAGATTTCACAATTTGATGTCCATATAGTGTGTATCCACTGGTGTAGTACATCAAAGTTTGGCCAGAAACCATTAAATCTACATATAACTGTGATTTTAGAGAGATCTGAGGATAAGCTATTTACCTTAGGCATTGGTGAAACGAAGAGTACATGCTTTTCCGATTTTTGTTCCACGATGTAAGGCCCTGGCAGTTGAACCATTGTTGTTGGTTTAGTTTGTGCTTTTGCCTTTCCTTTGACTGCATCTTTAAAGGTTCTTGTGCTTCTTGTGCTGGTTCCAGAGCATCCTCCCTGCAAACGCAGATTGACTGTGATGGTCGAATCTCTTATGATGCCATAATCCGTAGAGTGTAATTGTCTTGTAGGCAGTGTCCTAAGTATATCAGATTTTGGCTTCTTGCTGGTATCCCATGGTAAGCCTGTATTTCTTGCTTTAAGTCCTGGATCCTCATCCCTTTCTGGAGCGTCCAACAGAGATGGCTGCCTTCTAGCATTTTGATGAAGATTACTATCGAATCTATCTCGATAACGTGCATCTCATTGCCTTTTGTCTGATGCCTGTGTGCGTATCCTATGAGACCTCCCAAGTGGGGCTTTCCCAATCTAGCACTATGTTTGTGCAGTACATGTGTTCATTTTGGTTCTGCTCACAAATTGACACCCTAACTGGCTCTCTTTGACTCAAAAGGGGATCCTTAGGGCACAATGTTGTTTGTTCTGTAGATAGAGCAACAAGGCAAATATCCCCTGCCTTCGTTTGTTTGTACCCAGCCCACCATAAAGAGAGTAATTTTTATAGATTTGTCAAGCCGATAGCTTAGAAGGGTATAACATTGGCGATTGTCTAGATCTGGCCAGTACTTGGGCCGATTTATTGTTAGGCTACCCATTTTTGAGAGCCCCTTTCCAGATTTATAAGAAATGTCATATTTCAGAAGGGGATAGGCCATCCATGTCCCTTGTGGGCCACACGTTCCCGACAGTTTCTCCCTGTCAGCTAACTGTACGGATCCTCGAATCCGAGGGTTTTGGTTGAGATCTACCCTTAACAGGGATCCTTCAGCTACAGAGCTTCCTGATTAAGGGAAGTTTGTCCTTATCGGAGCCCATGCAATTGCATGGTACATCAAATCTGTGGTACTATGTCGGATCCCCCTGGAATCGATCAGAACCAGCGTCCTGGGGTCGATCCCCTGACAATCCCTGCCTTTAACAACATCATCAATCTATGTTGCAACAACAAAAACGAGATCTTCCTCAGAAGCAGACAAGTTGTATGCGGCGCCCAATCCAGACTCGAGCTTGACCATCAGCAAGGCCATGGTAGCGTTGCACAGGAGCCAATAGTGAGGAGAGGCATAAAACACTCTAGATCCGATGGCGAGGCGGACTTCAGGAGAGGAGATGGCCACCAAGGGCACAACGTGTAGTTTTGGTGTCGAGGCGCTACGACCGAGTGCTGCAGTGGCTGCGCTTGCTGTTGCCATTGTCTCCTATCGAGAGCTAGGGTTTTTCCGCCTAATCTTGGAACACTAACCAAGCTCAAAAACAAAATTATTGTTTTTATTTACGTGGCTTGTATTTATTTGAAATTTAAAATATAATGTTTTAATAAATAAAATGCTTATTTTGCTTAATGTTAAATTTAGTTTTAATTAAAAAACTCATTATAGGAAAAGTGTACAAGTATTTCCCCAATGTGTAGAAATATATTAAAAATTTAATATTAAAGTTGTGGTAAAAAGTAAAAGTTTATTTCTTATAAATTATTAATGAATTAAAAATCAATTTTATAAATTTTTAATAAATCATTTTAAATATGCAACTTTTTTTAATAATTTTTTTTATCTATTATATTTGAAAGATAAAGTGATGTTTCTATTCTAATAATTGTATTATTAAATAAATTAAATTTAAGTATTAAATCACCAACATGTAAATGGATAGTTACACTTTACAACTAAATTAAGAGATATATATTTGTTCATTGTTACTCAATAATCCCTTTAAATAATTAGGTTAAAACCATATTATCTTCAAACTTTTAATGTCCACGTCTCTTCATCATATTTAAAATATTTTTCTTTTAATAAAAAACATACTTAAATAATAATACAAAAAAAAAATTAAAATAAAATATTCAAAAAATTCACAATCATTTTCAAAATTTTTAATCTTATTACTTAAGATATTTCATTTTTTAACATAAAGGAATAAAATACAAAAAATTTGAATGATGAGAAAACAACAGGTTGCCTCCAAATTTTGATCATAGGTGATGTCTTATAAATAATAATAGGTGTAAATAATTGTTGTCAAAATTAATTATTTTTAAATATAATTTATTGGTTAAAGACTATAAATTTTTGTAAGTGTTTTGTTTTTATAATAATAATAAAGAATTAAATATTTAATTAATGTCTACATATTAAGTTAGATAGTTAAATGGCTTGGAGTATGTTCTAAAACTATTCACTATTTTTGCTTAACTAAGAGCTTGTCTTCATTTTCTCTATGGAGACAAGTTCATGACCAAGACTCAAAGGTATTTGGGAGGAGTGAAACATTTTCCTTAAGGGGTAATTCTAAGTGGTGTGGGTTTTATTGAATAACAATGATGAGTTAGCCTGCATAGATAGTAGCCAATGATTAAGTGTCTTCATTGTCAGTTTGACAACTGAGCTATGATAGATTTTCCCACTGTGTAGTAAAAAATCAATTTAAAATTTGTTAGAAATGTGTGAATCTTTTTTATGGAAGAAAACTAATTTAACGAAGTGAAACACCTTTTCTAACACACTTTTCCAAACATACTTTATTAACATCAAATTAATTATAAATTTGAAAATTAATTTTTGTGATATCATTAATACCTACACATCAATTTGGAAGGTTAGAGATGTATGAAGTCCTTTTTAGTCCCTACCATCTGGCAATGGCATGAGACTATAGTAATCAGTTGGCGCTGTTAGACAATTAATTGACCTGTTTATTATTAGTCAGGATCACTTATAAACCAAAGTTTTCTGTTTCACCATCTTATTTGGCCTCTTCTCGAGGTGGAGAGGCCAAAAGCATATATTAGGTGTACTAATTTTGGAAATTATTTCGGAAATCTGTTTCACTAATGTAAAAATTAGTTTCGCAGTTTAACAAATATTGAATGTTATACTGTTGGGCTAAAGTAAGATTGTTGAAGTGCCAATGAGCTACTGCATGCATGTTATTGTGTCTACAAGTACTTCAGCCAGCTACTGCATGCATGTTGTTGTGTCTACAGGTCCATATCTACATGTAATCTGACCTGTGCGTAGAACACCTTGGAGGCATGACGTGTTGTAAGCCTGTGGGAAAAACATCTTGGAGGGCATCTTGGAGGTATGCACGCCAGCTACTTGCTTTGGGAAGCCTTACCCTTCCATTTAAGTTGATCTAGCAAAGCGCCACGAACTTCCTCTTCATGTTGCTTCCCTGATCTTAGCCTCCATATTGACCTGACCTGAACCTCTGGTCGTGAACTGAATTTGATTTCATGCTTGCAGAGAAAGCTAACATGCTTGCATGATTCCAAGATGTTAACACCTCAAATAATTTATGGCAGCATTGTGGTTCTTAATTTCCCCCAAAATCTCTGAGCTGTCCCAGCCTGCAGCCTTGTGCAGCGACAAATCTAAACCGTGTCCAGTGCTCACCTACAAAGACAATAGAGGGGTAGCTCAGGTGCAGTGACAACTCTGAACCATGTCCAGTGTTCACCTACAAAGACAATAGAGGCGAGATAACAACATTAACAATCTTTACCAGATGGAACCATCTTGTAGATTTGTAGTTGAAAGCAATTTCAAGAAAGCAGCAACGGTGCAAATTTGATTTGTAGGTGCAACGGTGCAAATTTGTAGGTGAAAGCAATTTCAAGAAAGCAGCAAGGAGTATAGTGTTTCTAGATTTGCAAAGAATGCATATGTACCCAATCTCAATCCACCCAATTGGATTTCTCTCGAAGGGGGGATTGTCATGGTTATAATTATGGGGATTCTTCCTATGTGCCAACTTCAGTCCCTTGAGGATGAATAGAATCACTGAGCTAAGCGTTCATCCAGAGTATCATGCTCTTCTCTTTCTTGACAGAATCACTCTCTCTGATTGACCCAGTTCCGGTGTTGTGGAGGTGTTTCTTTCGTTGTGATGTTGTGTCATTTTACGAGAAGAGCAATGACGCCATTTCCCGCTGGTTGGTAGGATTTCATAAGCAGTTCCTCTTCCACCCTGGCCACCTCAGAACCAGTCAGTACAGTTATGCTACGCTCATCTGTTATGCTTCCAGATCAAAGAAGAGCCAATATGGTTATGCTAAGCTCATCCTCTTCAAGCTAAAAGAACCAACTATGCTACGCTTTGAGCTTCCTTCATTCAAGATAGACAGAACAACATCATTCCACATGACCGGCATTTCCACACGACCAACAGTAGAACTCGCACTATGGCTTCCCAACTTCTTATCTGCTATGCAAATAGGGAGATCTTCTGTTATTCTCACGAGTATGGACTCTGGAATCACCCATTCCCCTAACTACTTACTACACCCATTCCAGGTTTTCATGACAGCCGAGAGAACCTCAACTCATGCTTCTTGCTACTAAAAGTACAAACCAAGCTTCTAAGCCTTTTCACTCAGCTATCCAACATGCAAGATTAACAAAGAATGGTACATGTTAGTGTTGTCTTGCTCTTCAACCACATTTCGATCATGCATTATGATGCGCTATGTTCAACCACGTCTCTGTGGTGCTTGGCTTGTCTCTTGTGGTGGGGCCAAAAACCTGGTTGGCTTGCTTCAGGCTAGCTTCGGAACAACTTCGCTTCTTCAGCTTACCATTCCAAATCCTCCAAAGTATGTTTAAATACTATTTTGGAAAGATCTGAAACTCCACCTTAAGTGATAGAAAGACTGAATAAATGTTCCTGGGGTTCTAGCATATTTTATATTACTTTCTAGTTTAATTAGTTCTAGGAATATTTCTCTACTTAGTAACCACTTCCATTCAATTATTTCATCACATCATTTTATTGAAGATGCATGTCACCCTCTTAGAAATCGGGTACCGAAGGGAAGGCTCGCGAGCTTTTACTTGTGTCTTCATCCATGTATCATCAAATTACTTTATAAAACATGCACTTTATAATTAAGCTGATAGGCATCACCCAGTTAGAAATCGGGTAGAGGATATATTCTTTTCATTTGGAGAATATGGTGTGTGACCCCTGAGCCAATTTAATTAAAAATTTATAAACACGTTCACTTTGAAATTGGCATAGAGAACCGTGGAACCACCATACTCTACACTGATGCAACCATTGATCATTGATCGTATTTTCACTGTTGTCACTAACCTAGAGACCCAGTACAAACCACTCCATATGTTGTACAATCACATGAAGTAAGGCTTGCTTCCCGACTTGCTAGGACGCGGAAAGATAGATATGATTTGAAGGCATTCATTCATAGATCGGCGACGATAGATCTCAATCAGCAGGTATGACACTATATATTTAGCTTCGGTGGCAAGGATGCACACCGCGTGCAATGGGGGTGGTATATCAAAGTAGGTCAATGCATTTGGTTCGATGTTTCTGTTTTGGCAGACTCATCATCTCTCAATCAATCATCGATGCTCTTGTCTCACAAAGCATCATCCATCATCGTTGGATGAGTTCGATCAGCTTCAGGTTTGACCATCCTAAAAGAAAATGATGCCATCTCACCTATCTGTGTTAAACTTTGTGAAATGGCAATATTCCTCAACAAAATAAAATCACTTTCATGGTTAAGTTGGACCTCATATTATAAAAGGTTTCAAAACCGCGTGTTCCATTTTTCCACCCATCTCGAGGAAGTTGGCCTCTATGGCTGGTCCCGCTACTGCCCAACACCCCACTTCCAAATTTACAACCCTCAGATGAGAGGACACCAAAATTGGTGGGCTTGGCTGCATCTCCTTCTGGCATTGGACATGGAACTAGTCCACTCACACCTGCTTCTAACTATTCAACAGTTGAATTGATTTCACTTATGAATGATTCTTTCCACTCTTTGTAACTACCTAGTTCCCCGTTAGTGGTGTCTCTCTCATCACAACTGCCAAACTGGATATGTTTCTATAAATACCCACCAATGATACTACACACAGCTGGTCATATGAGAGGAGTTTGCTCTATTTGTGTGGATTAAGAAACCAAGTTGATGAATAAAGGAAATCCTGGCTAGCTGGCCTGCCTAGTTAGGATTAATTAGATTGCTTGGTGGGATGGTCAAGAGAAACTGAGCAAGGGCTTGCTTGCCGATTTGTAGGATGCTTGTCTAAACCTGACAACCATGCAGTCCTCAACCACCTGCTCACTGCACTTAAAGAAAGGACTATCTACGGTGTAACCCCTCTTGTTTAGGAAAAGAAACTCACTTTAAGAGGCCAAACACCTTCTTATCTTAGAACCTTAAAAATTTAAGACCGCAATATTTGAAAAATCAACATTTTAGTTAACAAACCTTTTACTGAAGTACATACTTAATTTACCTTTTCATCTCAGTACACATCACCTGTGGTTGGTGTAGTGACTGAACTTGAGTTACTGATTATTAGCATGCTTACGAGACGTGTCTATGATAGCTACATACACATGCATCATAGGAATTGCACTAGTATACATACTAATTTAATTATATAAATGTCTATGTACAAAAATGAATTAGATTTTAAAAGTATTAATTAATACCTTATTTAAAAAGTAGTACAATAAAATATATTAATTTATTTTATTAATAAAATTTTATGTAAATAATTATTATTACAATGGACAAGATTTATTTTACTTCATAAATCTTTGGACAATTCATGATAAGGTACTTAAAAGAAAATACTCTTCTTGAGGTAGGTTGAGATGATAAAGTTAAAATTTCATTTAATGTATAATGACCAACTCAAGTAAAAATATCTTAATGGAAAAGGTTAAATCTTAAGATTAATTGGAGGAAAGGGAGGTGGGGTTTCTTGGGAGGGAAGAAACCTTCCCTATATAAAAAAAATCGAAAGGAGAATTTGGGGGGAGGAAAAATCAGTTTTTGGGAAAATAGAGGATTGCTTTCACCTTTGGAATATAGTGTAGAGAGGAGAAAATACGGAGAATGGTGATAGAAAATCAATCTGTTTGAGGGATGAGCCGAGGGTTTGATTTTGAAGTGAAAATTGAGAATTTTGAGTTGTTCTTGGAGTTTTAGGCATGGGGGCCAGTGGACTTCCATTTTGAAGTCCACTGGATCTTGGAACCACATAGGTTGATCCCAGATAGGCAGGGAGGAATTGGTTGGTTTGGTAAACTTGGAGCAACATGGACCGACACCAGATGGGAGTATCAGGTATGCAATTACATTTGATTTGATAGCATTAATCAGATAGAATTTTACAAAAAAATATTTGTCCATTTAGTTGAATCTTAACTTCAATCCTTACATTTAGTATCAGAGCCAGTTCAAACTCTTAGATCTGTTAAGTCTGTTAACAAGGTTACTTATCTTATTGCTAAAAACTCCATGATAATACATGCATGGTTTCAGGGTCTCATTAGAGGTTCTTATGTTGTTTAATTCAAATATCAACTAGTGTGAGAATATATCACTGTATTGATTTATTATCTGAGATATTTGTCCTTGTAATGATATAACTCATACGTTATGTAATATATGTACACCAAAGAGCAAAAAAAAATAAAATTAACAAATCATTGTACAAAAAAAAATCATATATATAATAAGTCAGAACTAGTAATACAGGTTTATTTAAGCTTCAGAAAAAATTATGTAAGCCTCCTTGGTATTATTAATGGCACAGTGATAGAGATTTTAGAAGATGATTACCTCAAAAAAGAAGCCAAGGTCGGTGATTTGCATCTGATTTAAGTGCTTGCTGATTTGAAGTCATGAATGAATGGAAGGCCTCACTGAAAGGCGTGACTAGACCCACAACAGATTTGAGTTCATCCTGTGTTCCCAAATTGATATTGACACTTCTAGCAACCTTTGGACCAACATTATTTGCATCTTATTTACAAATACCATTTTTAGCTATGTAAGGATAAGCTTCATCAACGTCAAGCCCTTCGTTAAATATGCTCAAATGCTTTGGATGGAAGGCCACCAAGATTTTTTCGTTTCTCCATAAGTAACTTAATTCTTGTAAAACTAATTAACATGAAGTTGAGCATCTATCTGAATTTCCAGAAGGATCCACACTTGAATTGACCATTGAAGAGACTTGTATGCTTTCTTCTCTCCATTTTCTAAGTAGAAACAAGAACACCCATTGTTTAGGTACAACATAGATAAAGGTATTCAAACAACGTTGTTCCTCTGCTTCATCTGTGATAGCTTTGTTTGAGGCCTTCTGCGCCATCTCAAAGAGCTCCATGAGCTCCTTTTCCAAGACCATAGATGAGCCCATTGCTTTGCTGCTGCTATTGCCTAAACCTAACCGACAGCCTCAGCATCAAAAACCCTACCAACACTTTTGTTGGCAGCCTTGAAGAAGATTCATCTTTGTTATAGCAGTAATAAAGAGTAGTAATGCACCACACCACATGAATTACTCGACCCATATATGACAATCAAAGAATGGGTCACATTGAATTCACGAAATATAAGGTATGTGGTCAAATTCCTTTGAGGAAACATTATGGCAGTGTTCGACCAGATCATAACAACTCCCTCAAGTTCATGTTTGCAGTTAGATCGTGGTACAGGCCGCCTGCAATACGCTCACCGTTGGGCTCTCACCAATATTCACAAGAGACGAAGATCAAAGATAACCGTTCCTTTACACTGGAGGATGCACTTGATATGCTGAGATACCAAGTTGTCCTGAATAAGCATCCAAATGACAAGGAACCTATTGAATTGAGGAGAATAAAGACCAGCTTTTCTATTAGGCATCGCAAGTTTATAGCTGCGGTACCTAAGGGAGGTGATTTGATCAAGTAGGATAAAGCAAGGATCGGGTAGATATTGCGGATGGCTCAGTGGCGTTTGGTGTCGAACGATGATAATAATAGTTTAAACCTATGACGTATGTCAACGACCGCCTGTTAAAGATGCCACACAACGATGTATCCTTTTTAAGTCGGCGATACATCTATGCACCCGCGAGTCGACACAAGGATTAAAATCCATCGATGAGGTTGGGTTACACTGCCATTCGAGATATTAAAAATTTTGCGGAGATGGTTTACAATGGGTTTAATGTACAGGGTTTTACATCCATCAGCCTTCGTCTCTGCGCTGAAAATCCTCCTTACGTACAGCGTTATCCAGTGCTCGGCCCCTTTTCAATTCAAGATGACGGGCGGAATCGTGAATCACCGCTAAAGGATCTCATAAACTATTTATCGTCGTAGTATTTGTTTCTTTAAGAGAGTATGTTTCTTGGGTATCTAATAAATCTCCAAACGCGTCGTGGTATAGGTCAATTTGGAGATAAAGGTCGACTCGGAGACCGGAAAGATTGTGGATTCATGCTTTAAGGCCTTCAGTTGTGGCTCTGCCATTGCTTCGTCTTATGTCGCAACTGAATGATATCCAATAAATTAATCCAAAGACTGTGGAACGATCATACTCTAGGTACCGGCCCTTCTCCCTATTACCAGAAGAAAATTTCACATGAAAATAGAGCTGATTGTTTGACTTCAAGGTTTGTCCTGCCCAAAATTCTCCTTGAACTCTCATTTTTGAAACAATTTAGCAAGCTGGTAATAGAGTTTTGTATCTATTTTTTCGTATTTTTCAATTTGTTTTGCAGCTTGTCTCATAGTTGCAGTACTTCTCTCACAACCTATGGTATCGTGGATTTTTCCTGCCCCAATAGCATGGATTTGACAACAGTAACATGGATTCACAGGCCTCTTGTTGTGAATTTCTGGACAGATTCCAGTTGTGGATTCAACATACAGTAACCATAGATTAAACTTGCAGTGTTGCTAACACCTGATTCTTCACTGATGGAACCTAAACTGCAAGCTTTGCTACCAAATACTGAAAATTTTGTTTTAGTTTTGCAATGTCTCTGTTTTTGTTTTTGCATATTGGCTTGTTGTGGTCTATGAGACTTAGTGTTCGCAGGACGTTAGTATCAGTCAATTGCTGGGAGAGCAGATACAGGAACAATGCCAATAGAGCTAGGTTATAATGGAAAACTTCTTGTCAAAAGGCAACAACAAAATGCATTCCAAGCTAAATTGATGCAAGACATTATATCCATGTTCCAGTCACCAATTACTACACAACAACAAGCTCTACAACAACACCTACCTCCATCTTGTCGTCAATGCAATACACGATGTAGTTTTCCTATTGCTAATGAATGCTTCAAGGTGTACACAAAGATCTTAGTCCCAAAATTTGACAGATACCATAATGGGAAGCGCTAGAGTGATGGCCCCATAGTCCTGAAGCCTCTTTCCAAAGCCCGATCCAATTTGGATAAAGCTCAAAGGATATTGGTGTTTGAAGTGCATATGGAGTACTGCCTCACTTAGTGGCAGACACACACTCAATGACCAATAATGAATGACCAAAATCCCTCATAGATTTCATTCTTGACTTCCTGATTAATCCA
>APFE031409114.1:0-10751 GCA_000404065.3 Pinus taeda
TTTTAAGCCCTTTTCTGACTCCTAAAAACTGAAAATATTGCCGAGCGTTTCTTTTACACTCGTTAAAACGAATTAAAAGACGGTCCTCTTACAGCCCTTTTCTGACCGAAAAACAAGAAAAGATTGCCGGATTTTTGTCGTTTCAAATTCGATATTGGAAATAAAACGACGTGTCCTTGATCGCTTTTTACTTTTCAGGTCAAAGACACTAACTATGAAATATCCTTGGTCGCAGATCAAGCGGTTCTCCTAGGTATTATTTTATACTTTTTTCGGGCTTAGGAGACACAAATTTACGAAAAAGTCCAATCTGGAGTCTTCTGAGTTTTTCAGACTCTCTAAATATGAAAAACGCCGAGTTTCTCCTATACTGGACTCGTTAAAATTTCACAGTAAAGGACCTGTTCTATAACAAACAGGAACGGACCACTCCTTCTTAGGGTTCGAATTTAAACTAAGTTGGACTCACCCGAAGGGTGAGCTTATAATCAAGCATATGTTATCCTCCTCAAGCTTGTAAAAAATAAAGAGGTACTTGCCAGAAATGGTGGGGGAAAAGAGAGAAAAGTGAGCCTGCTTGTCATACTTTATAACCACTCTTGAACACGACACTTTCATTCACCTGGGTTGGGAAATCCTTTACCTAACAGTTGATCGAACCATATTGAAAGTCTTCAGCGGGTTTCTGGGTATTAACTTTGGGACAATCATCACCAAACCATCTGTCGTGTCATTATGTGTTCAAGAGCTCAGTGCAAATAAGCCATTCATCTGCAAAATGTCTGTCATCCATCTTGACCATCCCTGAGTCAGTCCTTGCAACTAAATTTCTTAAACTTGATCTATGATTTCCTGTTGTAGGCTTGCCTACGACGGATCACTTTCTATCGAATTCAGGACATTATCTAGAAAGATGATCTAGGAATCGTCAGTACCTTGAGATTTGCATGCCTCAATGGTAGGTTTCTCACCTTTGACGACAGTTTACATCACTGACTTTCGATCAAAGGATTCCGTGACATGTTCGACATCAACACATCTTATCACATTTCATGTATTGTGCTGAGTACTTTGCGAGCCATTGTCATTATTGGTGGTTTCTCTCACGCTTGTTAACAGTTTGCATCATTGACTGGTAATCAAGCGGTTTCTACCATGTTCGACTTCAACACATTCAATCGCATGGATAGAATCGTACTGTTTTGGGACGTAGAAATGAAGACCTTGGATCTAATTTCCACCATCCAGGTTGTGAGGAATTTTGTATTCATTATATTATGGACTATTCATAAACATATGGCTGCATCCATACTGTGTCCACATGCATCTGTAATTATGATGTGTTACGAGATCATTCCTATATCAGAACAATAATTAGTCTTCTAGTCAGTTTTCAGTCTCTTAGTTAGTTTTTATCTGAGTATGGGAATGCCTATCTCAGCGATGATATGATCTCATATATATATTTTGCATTGAATGTTTTTACAGGTTCCAACTGGTCTCTCCGCAAGATGATCCTCGAAATGATAAAGCACTTCACTCTTCCTATATGATAAATGAAAAAATCCTCATATACTACAGACTTCGCAATTTAGGGGGCAATCTGTTACACAAAAATATCGTCACCTTGATTATTTGCAGTCGGTGTAGGTCTATCACCACCTATACCAGCTTCCTAAGCAAGTCTCAAACCTCAGTTCTTCAAAACATGCTTTAGAAATGAGAGAAAGACATCAAAAAGCAATGTAACTCTGGTTCCGCACTTTCTCTCACTTTTGCCTGTGGGCTCGCACCTTCTGTTCAGGATATCTGCGTACTTATATGCTCTGTATGTAAAGGGGAGGGTGCGTACCCCTGTAAACGTCAAAAGGCGCAATCTTTATCTTAAAAAACTCATCTTGGGTTAATTCTAGAGTTTTCTAGAAGCATTTGTTACGTGGATTGTTCGCTCCAAGTGGTTCATGCATCCCATGAGAGGAGGAAATAATCCCTTGTTGAGAGGAGCTATCCCTTTGAAGGAGGACTCTATCCCTTTGAAGGAGGAGCTAGCAACTGACCTCCATTGCACTATAAATTGATGGGTCAGTGGCCAGGGAGGTTAGAAGCTGAACTTTTGAGGGTAAATGCTAGTGAAATCAAGACTTCCTATTTGAGCTTAAGAGGAGAGATCACATACCTTTTTGGCTTCATTGGGGAGTGAGTGAAGCTTGTCAAAGTAGAGGAGACTTCTTGTGGACCCTGGGAGGAGCTTGTACAGCGTCAAGGCAAAGGTTGTAAAGTTCTTCTCCTTTTGAATTAATACAATCAAGCTCATTTTTCTCAACAAGTATCTCATGTTATTTGTTTCATGGACTCCTTGACTTTCATGTTAAATATGTTTTATAATACTGGTTATTCAGGTGTTATTTAATCGTTTACCTTGTTTGTGTTTGCAGGTTTGCGACAAAGGAACTTACTTGGATCAAAGGAGCGAAGGCATCTCTGAACTTGCATTGGACATGAGGTAGGCCCTTAAACACATTTGTTTGCCATTATTTATAAAGAACATTTAGAGAAAGATAGTGTCTGGTTGGTTTGTTTGTCATTAGGTCTTCATTAGATTCTAGGAAGGTCTATCTTGTCCACAAGATCGACTCATTCCGCGTGACAGGACTGCTGGGCTTTCATAGAAGAGATTGAGGCGGATGAAGAAATGGAGGAAGACATTCAACTAGTGCGCACTGCAGCAAAACTGCCCAAGTATGTCCCTCCCTGGAAAGGGAAAGAAAAAGTACCCAAGGATTTGGATGTTGTTAATAGCTCACTCCAAATCTTGCTCCTCCCAGATGACATTCTGTTTGAAGGTTTGGCCCTAGGCCGCATGCCCACAATGAAATTTGAATATTAGGACCTCATGGACAGTGAAAAGTTCCCACATTTGGACACTAGCAACCTCATGAAACAGAGCAAGGATATGTTAGTTACAGTGCTAGAGCCATGGAAATGGCTACACAGTTTGGAGGAGGCCAGGCTACTCCACCTACTATGGATTCCACACTTTCACTGGGCACCGATCACGATCTTTGTCATCAAGCAACTACTTTTCTTGGTGCACGATGGGTACTTGTGGCTAGAGGAGCCGATTCCCATCACGGCGGAGCTTATTCACAGGATTTCTCGACTTCCCTGTACGGGAAGGGACCCCATGGAAATAGCTGGAAAAAGTGGAGATTTGGCACTCGTAGAGGCCATGAAGAAGAAATACAAGTTGGAAAAGAAGCAGAGAGGCTACGTAATTAGTAACATTCAAGACAAAGGGGTGTGCGTAACCACCCAGTTGCTGGTTGGGAAGGTGATGAGAAAATGTTGTAGCAACAAGGTACCAGCGATGGTCGTCGCACTGGCCGAACAATGCGCAGAGGAGGTCCAATTCAACTGGGCCAAATTCCTTTGTGAGGAATTCCTAACTAACTGTAAAGGAGCTCACGAGTAGGGCAAGACCTTCCACTACGTGTGGTTTCTCTTGTCTATCTTATTGGTGACAAGGGAACTACCTGAGGACAGTCAGTTCCCTCCCCTTGAACAAGACTTGCCAGAGGCAGAAAAATACGCGTCACTTTGGGCAACGAATGACGCCATGCGAATCTGCAAGACCAAGATATTCTAGGTGCTCATGGAGGCGAGCATTTGGATGTGGATCAACAAAAGGCCACGCCTATCCCCCACAGTGTATGACAGTCTACAGAGATTTGCAGACTTCAAGGTGGATATGCACAATGTGTATATCATGGAACATAAGGATCCAGTGCAAAATTGGACCAAAATTCCTTTCATCGCGATTGATGATGCCATTTTCACTGTGCTCGACTCATGGCCCTTCAAGTGGTGTGCCCCAGATCTAGCAGCGCGAGATAAGATAGCGATACAAAAACAAAAGGATTCCACCAAGTTTTTGGCACAACAGAAGTACAACGATCAGTTGGTCGAGGAGGTAAGGGCTTTCTGCGAGGCAGCAAAGGCCGCCGCAGAGCAAACCGAGGCCACCGGAAAAGGAGCAGCACCGGAAATAAGGGCCACCATGACAAAGGAGGAAGGAGGCCCGTACCTGACCACAGGACAGGGGATAGACAACACGGTGGAAGGCGTAGACCCAAGAATGACATCTACACAATTGAAATGGCCATGCAGTATGGAATGAATAGGCCCACAGAAGAAGATCAAGGCTTCCAAACTAGATGGTGAACTCATTACACTCACATAGGGTGACTTATACGACATATGTGACACAGTTTGTGAGGTCACTAGGGAAGCGCTCCAAGAAGCAATGATGGAGTAAAAGATTGTGTTGGGGGCCCTCAGGGCACAGCTCCAGGAACACTAGCTGCCTACGGTGCCATAGGTACATCAGCAATGGACCAGTTGCTGTGGGCCAAAATGGCTAACACCGTCACACTACCGGAAGGAGCACTTATAGCGGATAGCACGGAGGATAGAGCTATAGTGGGCTGAATCAAGGGACTTAGCCTAAACTTGGCTTCCCTTCCATGGGATATATTATACAAGCTACAGGATGGAATGACAACAGAACTTCGTGCTAGGGAAGGATGTGCAGTACAAATGCTCAGTGAACAACGAATCAAAATTGAGTAGCTTATTCTACAATGCAATGAAGCGCTAGCGCAGAATCAACAGCTGGAGCAAATAGTAGAGGAAGCATGTCACCACACTCCAGAGTTAGAAATTGTGACAGACCTACCAATTGGAGTGCGAATTCACAGATTGGCTAGTGGATTCTACAAGGAAAAGGAGGAAGCAACGACGATACAGTTGGACATCAACCTTCAGATTGTCGAACTGTGAGTAAAGGTGCAGCCATCCACACCCCAAAAAGTTAGGGAATAGTGTTTTGGCGCTATCCACAAGGGGCTGGAGAAAATAGGATAGGTAGTGTAGGACTGTACTATGAGGTTAGAAGAATCCCTCGTAGTCCTTACTTCCTTACAGGACAACCCCACCATACAGCGTATGGAAATAGAAGTGCGGGAACTTCAAGTATAGTATGACAATGTGCAGGAAATAGCGCAAACAGTTATTCTGACCCAGCGGTTTGTGAAGCTACAACAAGCAAAGGCATTGAAGGAATTGGTGGATGTTGCACAATAGAAAGATGTAGTACTTAAAGTGCACGTCCAACCTTGGATTGATGAGGCCTTCCACATCACTGCCAATATCGAAGGAAAGCTTGCACAAATGAAGGTGATGCATGCCTAAATACATGGATCTGCCCTGATAGTGAGCATTCAGTAGAAAGAGTAGAGTAGATCCAGCATATGGCAGAACAATGCAATACGAACCTTCACGCAGCACAAGCATAGTTGGAGGGGCTCCGTACCAATATCACCACACCAGTGGAGTGACTCGGGACGAGTCATGATGATTTTGTTGGGGTCCTGTTGGGCATGGGATCGCCCGCAGCAGGTTTTGGGGCTTAAAGCCTAAGTTTTGGTCAATTGTATTATAAGACTCCACAAAGTACATGTGCAAAGTGTGAAAGTCTAGGATGAGTCATAGGGTGGTCCTCCCTGAGAATTGTAAAATAATGTAAAGTTGTGTCAGCCTACCCATGGTCCGCGAACCATGGGATTGTATAAATAGAGCGAGGCTCTAAGTGTAAAAGGTAATGAATAATGGATAGAATAGAAAAGGCATGGTAAGAGCATAGAGTGAAAGTTGAAGTGTTCTGGGTCATAGTAGTAGAAAGAGGCTTTTCAGCTGAGTGCGCAGAGGCCTAGTAGAGTCCACAACTGAGTGCATGGACCCCTACAGCTGAGTGCGCAGGGCAGAGTCAGGTCTGTAATTGGGATTGTACTTGAAAACGACTACTAATAAAGATAAGTTTGATTTAGAATATTGTGCATCTATGTTTTTGTTTATCTCTATGCGTTTATACTTTTTATGGTTATGCACACTTATCTGAATGTTTAATAAGTAATAAGAATATTGGGACCATACGATTTAAGTTAAGAACTAATATAATAGCGCACTAAGAATAGAGATTAGGGTAGTACTTTATTCGTGTCCCTTACAAAGGTGTGCGAAGGCAATGGCATAGGTCATGAAGGATAGGCAGCTACGCGGAGCAGTGCGAACGTGTAGGGACAGACCACGAACTTCCAGAAACTTCATCAAGACATCCCTAGGGTGTGGAAACCTGGTTCCAACACCCTCCCATACTATTTTGGGTGATACCTCAGTCCGTTCTTCGCGAACTATTGCCGAAAGGGCTAGTAGTACAGGGATTTTCTTGGCTAAA
The DNA here is from genome assembly GCA_000404065.3 of Pinus taeda. Lineage (NCBI taxonomy): Eukaryota > Viridiplantae > Streptophyta > Pinopsida > Pinales > Pinaceae > Pinus > Pinus taeda. The sequence goes on from APFE031409114.1 coordinate 6,293, forward strand.
TCACTTCCAAACCTAGGTCAAGCCCCACTAAGCCAACACCACCTCAATAGGGAAAGGTGATGTTCAAGGAAGATGTCAAGGAGAAGAAACAAAGAAACACTTGTAGAGAAGTAGCACAAAGAAGAACCATCATGAAGACATGAAGAGATCCTGGACCATGATAGAATGAAGACATTTTATTATGACTTAGAAGGTCCCAACACTAATCAAATACCCTTTGGAGGGTGGATATGAAGTAAAGATCATATCTATCATCAAGAATTTTAGATAGAGCAGCAAGGAGAGGCACTTGGCATGGATAGATCACAATGAATTATTATTTCATAGTGGTCAACTCATGGTCTCTCAAAGTGTCACTACATAGTACTATGTTTTCCATGTATTTTTCACACATGTTGTGGAGTATAATTATGTCTTTCTAAGAAAATGAAAAAAATTTAAATGTGTGGAAGTCCAAGAGTCACATGTGGAACAAAGTGTTAACAAAAGTTCAAGGGTCACCTATGATTCCAAGAGTCATGAGGATAACTCAAGTGTCATAAGAGATATGAAAGGCCATTCCTATTGCTATAAAAGAAACCTCATAACTCAAGCAAAGGGCTTTTTGGAGGCTTAGAATTTGGAGAGATAGCCTTGACTTCTCTAGCTTTGCAAAGGAGAGATTATTCTTTGGGAGAAGAAACAACTGACTTAATTTTCCACTATTGGAGATAGTGTTTTACTATTGTAATTGTGTACTTGGATATTTCACTTAATCATCAAAATATTGTTGAGCCAACACTATTTAATACATGTATCATGAACATTATAAGACTATTCTTTGGATGTTCATGCCATATGTTATGTTCATATGTACTAAAGAAAATTAACTACTTCATTAGATTTGGTGCTAATCTTGTTGAATGTGTGTTGTATTTACTTTAATGATCATTGTGTCTATGTGAACTATTTTTCTAGATAATTAACTGTTAGTGTGAAATTTATTAGAAGATGTACCAAAATCACTTCACTTAAGTCACTAGGTGACAAGTGCCCCTAAAAACAAGTTGATGGTCACTTACGATTCAGTGTTGAGAAATGGAAACAAGAAATTCTAGTTTAATATGTCCTTAAATTAAACTAAGAATTAAAATTGAATTCTGTTGGACACCTAATCCTCAATGGGTTAGTGTGGAAGCCAAATAGACAAAGTAGTCCAAGAGACCTTGGGATGTGGAACCCAACGGTCACAACAATGTACTATAAATGTATATCTCTTGTTAATAAAAATTGTACTCTCATGATTTATCTTTCATATTTCTCTCGCTCCCCATGTGTGTTTAACATGGTATCAGAGCAGGCGTATTCCTGCCCTGCATAATTATTTTGAGCCATTTGTTTTATGGCCCTTATGTGTAGATCATTTCAGGAATATTTTCTCTGCTAAATTTTAGCTGCAACTTGTCATTTCTCCAGCGCCATTTTTGGCCTCTCTCTGCCATTCTGAATTTGCTCAGTCATAATAATCTGCGACTTAAATTCTCTATTCTGAAACCCTATTAGCCATATTTTGGCTGCGTTCTCTACACCCACTAACCAGTAGAGAATCCTAGCAGCTCTGACTCATTATTCCCCTATGTCTTAACAAGGTCCAACATTTCATCCAGTCATTGCAGTAGAGGAACGCCAATTGTGCCAATGTGTATCTATATTGCTCACCCTGAGCATCAGTTATGTATTCTGATCCTCTAATTCGAACAACATAGCAAGAATTTTCTATTTTTATTAAACTTTGAAGCATTATCTCCATCTTCTTGTTCATTTCGTAGCTATCATCAGTTATAGGAGTAACAAGACTGAGATCTTTATAAATATCTCGTACAAAATTGCATATGGTGTTAGCCACCTCTACTTCTCCATCAGCTACCTGACTGATGGCTAACCTCATGAGTTCTCCCGTCAAATATCCAATCCCAAGAAGATAATCTAAAAGGTTGATTTTCAAAGGGCTAGTAGATGGATCACTAAGTTTTGTGAGTCTTCTATTAAGATATGCAAGCGTCAAAAGCTTTCCAGATTTACAAAACTCTAGTACAGTCGCTGCTTCAACGTACTCTTGCATCCCAGAACTGTTTGCTGATTATGTTTGCCAATCCTATGAACCTAGAAAATAACTTTATTACTGCTCTGTGTAACATCATGGATGGCCTTCACAAGCCTCTTCCTCTTGTCATTCATCTCATTGAGTTGATTGTGGTACTTCTCAAATTCATCTTTGAATGGATTCTCAGTCGCCATTTTTGTTGTTGAGCAGTTGGCTAAGGTCGTCGGGCGTTTATTGGGAACACCTGTTGGGGTTAAAGGCGTCTTAGCAGCCATTTTACTGAGCTCCAAGATAATTCATCACTAGCAAAGAGGCATGCTCAGGGCAGATCAGGTATCAAAGTCAATAGCAATGCCTGTGCCTTCCATCACCTTCAAAGCCTCATTCAATTGATTCTCATTGGTGTTTTCACTTGCGCTCGTAAAGCAGCTATGTTCGCATCTTCATTTCTTCTACTTCTCATCTGTTTATGAGATGCGTGACCACCAGTTGTTTCTCTAGAATAACAAAACAGTATGCTGCCGAAAAATGAAACAATATAAGTTTTGAATGAAAAGCTATTATAGATGCTACCCATGAATCTATCGATAACGCCAGAGAGATAGAGTATTGTTTCTTTTCCATGTATCACGTTTGAAAGGACGAGCCTTGTGGTATAGATGGCCCCGTCCTCGGAGACCCCTGTACTTCTTTCCTGCTGATGTAAGTCCAAGAAGCTCCTTGTGCTTGCGAACTGCATTAGAGATCCAGTTGAATCGAGGATCATTTCGTATTACCTTGTGTGCCTCGTCAACCAGTATCACTTCATAATACTTATAGGTGGAGTCCTGATTGATCCAGTAAGAGATCAAAACTCTCAATCCTCCCAGCTTTTGTCCAGCTCTCTCTTTTGCTAATTCTGCCTTGCTATAAAATGAATTCCAACGAACTTCAGAGGTTGAGACATAATATCCAATTCATTAAGGGAACTGTAATTTCTTTTAGATAACCTAAAATTTCTGTTGAACTTTATGTACACTCGTCTCAGGCCCAGAGGCAATCCTCACAATCATTGCAATTCAAAGTTTATATTAATTGGATAGTGCTGCGTATGAAGAGGTCGCTTATGGTATGACAGTGTGGTGTGAAAACTGTTTTAAATGGATCCCTTCCCGATGAAGAAATGGAAGAATGAGAGGTTTTGAATCTAGATTTCAAAGCATTGTTCCCTTTTTAGGTTTTATATATTAAGAAATTTGCTTGTTAAAATCCTGTGGTTGCTCCTCATTCTGGCATATGCGTTGGCCATTTTTCTTGTCGATTCATGCTCCTTATATGGCGTTGATTAATTTATGTTATTTCAAATGTGTTGGAATATGAAGTTTATATAACCAAACACAACTGAAATCGAGAGCCATCACCATTTTTTAAGACAATTGCAATCTGTTGTAAAATCCAGTGGTATTGACATATTGCGAGTGAGTGTTGATTTTTCTGTACAAGTTCATAGTTGTGATTAGTATAATTTTGACAATGAATAAAATAGCCAGAATTGGTGAAGTATTGGAGTTCTTAAAAACTCTGATACATTCCTCTAATCATGGTATAGTAAGAATAAGCAAATTTTCTCTTATTGACATTAGAACCTATTTGCATAATGTACAAGAGAATATTGAGTTTTTGCAGCTTGAGACAAAGCTACAGTAGGAAGAATTATAGCAGTGGAGTCATCATTCTGAACCTCTTTCTATTCAAAAGATTGAAATAGACTCCCATAAACAACAAGACAATAATATTACAGTTCATTCAGATTTAGTACCCCATAAAGCAGCAGTTGTACATGTAAATGCAGAAATTCAGTCTGCAATTCCCAAGCCCATCATCAGACCTTTGGAACAGCTTGTCCACAACAAGCACAGAAGTGATCTTGGATATGACAAGGACTTGTCCTTTCATATTCCAGAATACTCAAAGCCCATTTAGTTTCAGAGTGCTGGATTCATTCATGACAATTCACCTGCTCCTCATTATAGTTCAACTTCAGCTGTTCCAGACTCTGCCCATCTTCCACAGCAGCAACAACAACAACAACAATAGATTGTGAAATGCCAACACTGTGACCTCGTTGGCCATCTGAAAGATCACTGTTTTGATCTTCATCCATGTAAGCACTGTCATAAAACCACCCATTCTTCACATAGATGCTTCAGAAATAAACATCCTGCAAGAAAAAAGATTCATCTTGGATGGATCGCTTCTTGGCAATGGGCATCAACAGCCAAGAATATATTCCAAACACATGTCAGAACTTGTTCGAGAATATTGAACAATCTTGCAGTTGAGTTTTCTCCATCATCTCACCTTGTATCTGACAAGGGGGGAAATGATGGTCATCTA
>APFE031409126.1:0-53738 GCA_000404065.3 Pinus taeda
CCCCACTCTATGGGGTTCGGGGCAACACCCCAGGAAATTTTGTTTTTGGACCCTATATTAGGTTGGGCGGACGTACCTATAGTTTTGTGCATGATTTTTCACACATGGTTTTGAGAGTGATGGTTTTTGGTCCATGGTATTGGATGCTTCGGCATGTATAAATATGTATTGCAACGTTGAATGGAACATAATGAAAAATCAAGCTGGTAGTCTCGATTTTGGGATCCAAGGGAAAATATCAGTGTATATGTGTTTTATGTGTTATGCTCTCGCATTGATTATTTTCTGTGTCTTACAATTCGTATGTAGGTTTTTTCTATATGGAGTTAAAACCTACATTTGGTATCAGAGTTGTTTTGGCTTCAAGGGGATGTCTTTGTTGCTGAGGGGTTTTACTCGGGCCTGTGGTAGACCCTGTTCAATGGGAGATCTACGGGATCAATTCTGGTGGTGAATGAAGATGGCGAGTAGTGGAAAGATAGAGATCGAGAAACAATAGAGATAAATAATAGAATTGTTTCACATAAGGATAATATAAAAACATAACAAGATTGATACGTTGTTTGATAACCATCTCAAGCCAATATTATCTCTAAAAAAATTGTCAAGAGTTTAAATATGGAAATTGTTCCACATCATAATCCATATCCACTTGGATGGGTATGGGACAATGCGCAATTGCAGGTGATGAGAAAGTGTAAAATGAAATTCACAATCACTGTGAAATTCATAGATGAAGTGGAGCTTGACGTTGTGCATTTAGATATCTATGGCATCGTTTTGGGCAACCCATACCTTTATGACATAAAAGTTATCTTCCATTGACATGAAAAGAAATATCATTTATTCAAAAATGGAGTAGAATATATTGTGAGAGCTCACAGCAAGAAAACAAATAGTTAATGCACAACAAATGAAAATATTGGTGAATTCAAGCAAGAATTTCATGCTTCTCATGATCAAACACAAAAATGATGTTGATAATGAAGCTTTCAAAGGTTGTGATTCGAATTTGAAATCTGAATTGGTTGACGTACTTAACCAATATGACGAGATGTTTCAGGAACCAAAGGGGTTACCTCCCAAGAGATGAATCCAACATGAGATACAGTTGCAGCAAGATTGTCCTCTTCCTAACATTGGCATGTAGAAGATGTAGGTGATGGAAAGCGCAGAAATTAAGATGCAAACCCAAGCGTTGTTGAATAAAGGGATGATCAGGCCATCTTCCTCGCCATGTGGATCACCTATTGTCTTGGTGCCAAAAAAGGATGGAACATAGTGGATGTGTCTGGACTTTCATGCATTAAACAAAATTACGGTAAAGAACCGTTACTCACTGCCTCAAATAGAAGATTTACAGGATCAATTGAAAGATGCAAAATATTTTACTAAGCTGGACATAAGAGGTGGCTACCATCAAATTAGAATAGTCTAAGGAGACATTTGGAAGACAACATTCAAAACAAAACAAGGTTTGTTTGAATGGCTAGTTATGTCGTTTGGTTTATGTAATGCTCTTGCTACATTCATGTGTGTGATGAATGATGTGTTGAGGACATTTCTTGATGAATTTGTGATAGTCTAGTTAGATGGCATCTTAATTTTTAGTAAATCCCATGTTGAATATGTCATGCATGTAAGAAAAGTACTTGATGGCTTAAAAAAAAACATTTGTATCTTAAGATGTCAAAGTGCGAGTTTGGAAAGACTTATTTAGTTTACTTGGGTCATATTGTTGGAAGAGGTGAGTTGAAATTAGATCCTCCAAGGTTGATGTCATTGTGAATTGGCCAAGGCCCAAGATAGTTACAAAGGTAAGAAGTTTTCTGGGAGCAGCCCAATATTGGAGGAAATTCATTGCTATTTTTTCTCTTAAAGCAGTTGCTTTGCATGCGTTGACCAGCGTGAAAAAGGTTTTTTAGTGGGGAGGCAAACAAAAAAAGGCCTTTGATGTGTTGAAGGAAAATATTAGTATAACTCCCATCCTTGCACTTCCAGACTTGAGATAGTCATTTGAGATTCAGACAGATGCTAGTGACTACACTATGGGTGCAGTTGTCATGTAGCATGGTAAGCCTATCTATTTTCATTCGGATATTTTTAATGGTGCAATGATTAACTATCCTACATATGACAAGGAATTGTATTCATTGGTGTAAAGTGTGAAAAAATGGAAACACGACTTGATGGGTAAAGAAACAGTTATTCGCACTGATCATCAACCATTGCAATACTTGCAATCTTAATCAAAGTTGAAACAGTTGAGGCACTTCCGATGGATGGGTTTCCTTCAACAATTCCACTTGGTAATTAGGTATAAGAATGATATCTACAATAAAGTTGTTGATATTCTTTCTAGGTTGATTGTTAGTGTAGCTAATTTACTCAAGCATAATTCTATTTTACATGAAAGTTGTATTGACCAGTATGCATTAGATAATGACTTTCAAGATGTTTATGCAAGCTTGAGTCAAGGTAACCAAGTAGAGGAATTGGATTATCATCTGCATGATAGCTTGTTGTACCATCTTTGCAATCTTTGTATTCTGTAGGGAGAAATAATTAACATCATAAGAGAGGCAAATACTTCTCTTATTGCTGGTCATTTCAGTGTAAGTAAGGTGGTGGCACATCTACATAGGTATTGTTATTGGCCTCGTATGCTTGAAAGTGTGTCCCATTTTATTAAAGGATGTTCATTATGTGCAATTAGTAAGCCTAGCAATAGGTATTTAGGATTGTACACACTACTACCATTTCCTTCATGACCATGGGAGAGTGCTGCTATGGATTTTGTAGGAGGTCTTCCATTGTCAAAAAGAGCTCATTATTATTTGTATGCAGTTGTGGATAGGTTCAATAAAATGTTTATTTTAATGCCATGTAAAAAGAAAGTTATAGTTGAACAAACTGCTCATTTATTCTTTTAGAATGTTTGGGTGCATTTTGGATTACCCACATCCATTATTAGTGATCGAGATTGTTGCTTTGTGAGGAATTTTTGGTCAAATTTGTGGGGATTCATGGACACCAAATTGAAAAAGAGTAAAACCTTTCATCTACAGATAGATGGTCAAACATAGTTAGTGAACAAAATAGTTTTACATCTTATGTGTGCATATTTCAGCGAGCATCCTAAGTTGTGGGATGAACAGTTGCACTATATTCAACATGCGTACAACCAAGCCAAGCACTCTTCCACTCAAACTTTGCCATTTGAGGCATGCATGGGATAAATTCCTAATCTCCTTTGGATTTTATTTTTGGCAAATATTTTGCTATTGAAAGTCATAGTGACATAGAAAAATCAAGAAATTTCATTGAAAAAATTCAATTAGTACACCAAAAGGTTCAAGAACAACTTGAGAAAAGCCAAGGCAAGTACAAAGCAAGGCATGACAAGCATCATCAAGATCACAAGTTCCAAGTTGGTGATGAAGTTTGGCTTCACATTAACAAAGAGAGGCTCCAAGGAGAAGGTAAAAAACTAAAACCAATAAGATATGGTCTATTTAGAATTTTGGAAAAGATTGGTAACAATGTCTTCAGGTTGGATTTGCCTTCATATATGAAAAATTATGATGTTGTTAATGTTAAGAATATAAGGTTGTATGAGCCTCCTTTAATTAAATATCAAGGAGAGAATATTCAAATTCCATTTATTGAAGACTTTTCTCCAGAATTCCTTGATGTTCTTCAGCAAGACACTATACTTGACAGAAGAACAAATACATCAAAAAGGGGAAGTATCAATTATCTTCGAGTGGGGCTCAAGGGTAGAATTCCTTCAAAATCCAAATGGATAAAGGTTGGAAGGGTGAGGGAACTGTACCCTTACCTGTTGAACAAATGAAAGTGATCCTTTTGGGGTCTAAAAGGCTTCCAGTGGGGAGGACTAATCAGGTGCTCAAAATTAGGCTAAAATATCGAAGTGTTAGAATCTTGATAAAGTTAGCTTCAGATCAAAGAGCTCGTCATTCTAAATCCAACAGTGAGAATAACACTCAAATCTAATCTCATATGAAGAAGTTAGAGAAATTCAAAGTTTAGGTTTGACTTGCTCACATGGCAGGATTGGATGATGTGGCAAGGTCCTTCAGTGAATGAGGATGCACCAGTAGCAAGATGCCATTGGCCCCCTCATGTCACAAATCACAATCGCAGGAAGGTCGGCGTTAAAAGTCTACCCCTGAGCAAGTAAGGGTTGCAATGTGATAAGGAAGGTGGGAAGGTTTTCAAAAATTGGCTGGAGGCACTATGCGATGGATCACAATTGCAGATTGGTGAAGGGTCGATGTTACAAAATCGGCCCCCGGCAGGTACCGGGTTGCAATGAGATATCGCAATCACAAATCGCAACATAGTGCAAAGTCCAGCATACACAAGACCTTGGTATTCCTCCAATAGTAAATGTATCCCTGACGCAATACATTTATAAGCTCAAATTAAGAGTTCCATCAGGTCCACCAAATGACAATCGCATATCGCCCGCCTAGTTCACAATTCATAAGATTGCAGGATTCCTCCGATTGTGATTTTTGATGGACATTCGGTGGCAAAATTCTCGCTCGGTTATTTTTGAGTGAAATTGTGGGTTCCTATCAGATATGGAGCAATTTGTGGACCGAATAGTGGGAAAGCTAGGAGAAGTCACAACTTCTTTAGTTTTCCACCAAATTAGTTGCAAAAAGAGGCTAGATAGCCATTTTTGAACATTCTAGACTCATTGGAGCAGGTTTTAGAAGCATTTGAGCATTGTAAACACATATTTTTACACTTTTGAGCATAATAGGGAGGCCCAAGCCATTGGAAGCTGGACCAAGGAGACCTAGCCTAGGAGGGGTGAACTCCTTTATCACGTGCTTGTTTTAAAGTGTTTCTGATGGTGTTATTTACATGTTTATCTTGCTATTCAGTTTCTGATTTATGTTAAATTACTCATAAAATTAACATAAAAACGATTCATTTCACTTGCAAAAATCATGAATCCTTAAGCACATTGAAACCATTTTGTTTATAATTTGAGGAAGATCTTAGAACTGCAAACTAATATTCTAAATCAGATCACCTCTTTGCCCAACATCCAATATTCCATTATAACTTGTACAATCTTATGTTGTGACATCATAGTCAAGAAACTGATGTTGTTTTATTGAAAAGAAACCTTGAAGAGGGCTTTCCAATGACCATTGCAGACCTTCGTGCACGCCTCAATGAGATGCCTGATTCCATGGTTCCTAAACAGATTATGCGCTTCAGGTCAAGCCTTAGAGGGGCACACTCATTCTGTAACAAACACAGAGGTGAACTCACTAATATGATCGTACAAATAGGTAGACCTACTTTCTTCTTCACGCTTAGTGCACCTGACACCAAATGGCATGACATGCACATGGTCATGTCTGGCGCCCCCCCTGGATTCATTGGAGTTCTCTCGATGGAAATTAAACAATATAATCAACAATCCACATCTTAGAGCACAATACATTCATTGTCGATTCACAATCTTCCTCGAAGAGGTCTTGCAAAAAGGTTTCCATACAAAGGACTTTTGGTGCAAGTTTTTGCTTAACCATCCTTTTCCTTTTTTGTTTTTCTTCCTAGATGTACACTCACCTCAGAAAATTTATGTTCTCATAATTGTAGGTATCAGTGGAAACATAGGGGCTCTACACACATACATGGTTTCCTTTGGCTCGAAAACACATGATTGGGATGACCAAGGCACGGTGGATAGAGCAAATTCATATTTCAATGAACACATTTATGCTTGGAATCCTCGGCCTGCTGAACAACATGCACCTTCTGTACACATATCTACAAAGCATGACCAATTCATCCTCCCATCTCCATTGATATTTTCATTCTCTCACGATCAGGACTACGAAGATCTTCTTAATTGTGTTCAATGACATACAAAATGTCACCCCTCTTCATGTCTTTGCAAGAAAGGTCCTACTTTTGTTTGGCGCTATCGCTTTCCATGGGATTTGAATGCCACCTCCTCTTTTATAATTGATGACAGTGAACAAAATAAATATGACCTAGCTCGTAATGATGACAAGTTAATTGTACACAAATCTGTCATGCTATCCATAGGGAGAGCAAACATCGATTTCCAACCCGTTTTATCTTAGCATGCTATTCTCTTCTACATTGCAAAATATGCAGCAAAGCTAGAGACAAAATCGTAAAGTTATTGGAAAATGTTGTCACGTGTCTTCCAGGTTGTTCACCTCGAAGCACCTATTGATAGTGTCGTCCAGAAAATTTTAACAGAAACAGTTGCCAATAAGGACACTAGCGCACAGGTAACATGCCACATGCTACAAAAAATGCCCCTTTCACTTTCTATCTGCTCATTTGTTTCCATCAATGTTACACAAATTGTTTTTCGACGTGTTTCTCATGGTCTAGTTTCCCCCTTCCTAACACCACCCTTCATTGTAGCATACATGAATAGACCTTTTTCACTTGAAACACTGACTCTTCTTGAGGTTGCATGTTCCTGGTCCTTCTCTACTCACCAAAAACATAACCAATGGAAAAAAATAAATCATTGCAAGATTTTTCATGTCCTCCATTTCTATTCGTCGATCCCTTCTCCTACTGATGCATCCTATGCTTCTTTCTGCTGGAGTGAACTCCTTCTATACTTCCCTTTCCTCACACTCCCATCAAGCATTAGATCCACTAATGCAACAATCATTTAACATTAGTAATAAATAATATGTGTGCATGTTCCATGGGATGTTCATCGAGCCCCTCAAACCCCCCCTCCCCTTATGATCAAGTGCTCAAAATTAGGCTAAAAAATGAAAGTGTCAGAACCTTGATTAAGTTAGCTTCAGATCGAAGAGATTGTCATTCTGAATCCAACGGTGTGAACGACACTCAAATCTGAGCTCATATGAAGAAGTTAGAGCAAGTCAAAGTTTAGGTTTGACTTGCTCACATGGCAAGATTGGATGATGTGGCAAGGCCCTTCAGCGAATGAGGAGGCACCAAGTGGCAAGCTGCCATTGGCCCTCGCATGTTGCAAATCACAATCACAATCACAGGTAGGTCGGTGTTAAAAATTGGCCCCCGATCAGGGAAAGGTTGTGATGCGATAAGGTAGGCGGGAAGGCTTTAAAGAATTGGCCCGAGGTGCGATGAGATGGATCGCAATCGAATATTGGTGAAGGGTAAGTGTTACAGAATTGGCCTTCGGCAAGTACCGGGTTACGATGTGATATTTCAATCGCAAATTGCAACACGGTGCAAAGTCTTGCATACACAATACCTCGGTACTCCGCTAATAATGAAAAGATCCCATACATGATACATTTATAAGATCCAGTTAAGAGTTCTGTCGGGTCCACCGAATTGAAATCGCATATCACTCGCTTGGTTTATAGTCCATAAGGCTGCAAGACTTCACCGACTGCAATTTGCGATGGACGGTCGGTGCCGACATATTATGACCTACCACGCGGCAAAATTCTCGCTTGGTTAGCAGATTTTGGAGCAAAATTGTGGGTTCCTATCGGATATGGACAAATTTATGGAACGAATAGTGGGAAAACTAGGAGAAGTCATAACTTCTTCAGCTTTCAACCAAATTGGTTGCAAAATTAGGCTAGATAGCCATTTTTGAACATTTTGGACTCATTGGAGCAGGTTTCAGAAGCATTTGAGCATTGTAAACACATATTTTTACACTTTTGAGCATAATAGAGAGGCCCAAGCCATTGGAAGCTGGACCAAGGAGACGTAGCTCAGGAGGGGTGAACTCCTTTATCATGTGCTTGTTTAAAAGTGTTTTTGATGATGTTTTGTACATGTTTACGATGTTGTTCAGTTTTTGATTTATATTAAATTTCTCATAAAATTAACATAAAAACGATTCATTTCACTTGCAAAAATTCATGAATCCGTAAGCACAATGAAATAATTTTGTTTATAATCTGAGGAAGATCTTAGCACTACAAACTAATATTCTAAATCAAATCAAATTTGGTATTAGAGAACTAGGTTTTGCTTTGTGAAAGAAGGATTTAATTGTTTGCAATTTTATGTCATGCTTACAAGGTTAAAACTCAAAAAAGGTGAAGGATAGTTGGTTGGAAGCCCTAAAGTTGGGTCAAGGGGAAGAATAGCAAGGTTTTCACAATCTCCAATGCCAGTTCAGCCTCAAGTTGTAGTTGAGAATCAAGAAATCATGTCTCATGAAGGAGAACCTACAAACATGACAAACGATGAAAAGACCTTCAGAAAGGCTTTCTTTGATATGACAGAGATGGTGAAGGTCCTATATGAAGAGAGGAATACCAGGTTGCAAGGAGAAAGTTCCAAACCTCCCAAAGGAGAAGGTTCTTCAGGAGGAGGTAATGGAAAATGAGGTAATTGGAATGGAGACAAACCTCCACCTTCTCCACCATCTCCTTCATATTTTTTTTCACAAGCTTCTCACCCTCTTCCACTAACAAAACCCTTACTCATACTCATCATCATTCTTCAAAAGGAACTGGTAAATCACCTTTTTTAAAACTTGATGTTAAATTTGAGTTGCCCATGTATAATTGTGAAGTGAATGCAGAGAATCTTGATAATTTGATTCGTCAGTTGGAGGCCTATTACATGATTCAAAACCTTCAAGAGGATGACATAACGATTCAGTTAGCTTCCTTGAGAATGGAGGGTGCAACACTAGTATGGTGGGAATCAAATACCCAAGAGGAGATTAAAAAACATGGTAAGATCTCAATTTCTTGGAATGATTTCATTGTTGCAATTAAAAGAGAATTCTACCCTCTAGTGTATATGCAAAAATCCATCATGAATTGGAAAAACTTTAGACGACTTAAAGGTCAAAAAGTGCAAGATTACACCCAAGAATTCAGAAAAAGGTCTTTAATGTTAGGTATAGATTTGCAATCACAGGACACTTTACTGAAGTACATAGGGGGTTTACACAGTTACCTCAAGCACACTATCTTAATGTTTAATCCCAATAATCTAGATGATGTGTGTATGTAAGCCACTCATCTTGAGGCTAGAGGAAAAACCATCTCAGAAGAAGGTAGTGAAAAGCTATTTAAGAGTAAGGGAAAGGAAAAGGCTTTCAAAGGAAAGGCAAAGAAAAATGTGTCTATCAAAAAAGAAGAAGAGAAAGTTACATGCAAACATTGTTCCAAAGAGGGTCATGATGAAGCTCATTTTTGGAAGCTTCATCCTGAAATGAGACCAAAGAGAAACAACAAAAAGGGGAAACATAAGACAACTACATTTCTATCTTTCAGAAGTGTCCTGATGATGGACCCCCGTTGGGGTTCAAAACGTCGACAGACTGAACTGGAAACTGTGGATAATCCGGAACATGAAGCTACAGAAGACAACTACAACCACTCAACAGGATTTGGGATCTGGTTCAGGTGATGAAACTAAAAGCACAACCATGGGGTTAAAAGAAAAGGAATCCATTGCTAGCATTAATTCTTCAGAATCACAAAATGAAACTCCAAATGAAAAGAGGAGAATAGAATTGTTTCACATAAGGGTGATATCAAAACATAACAAGATTGTTACATTGTTTGATAGCGGCTCTCCAGCAAATCTTATCTCATAAAACATTGTCAAGATTTTAAATCTGGAAACTATTCTACATCATAATCCGTATCCACTTGGATGGGTATGTGACAATGCGCAATTGCAGGTGACGAGAAAGTGTAAACTAAAATTCGCAATCACTACAAAATTCATAGATGAAGTGGAGCTTGACGTTGTGTCGTTAGATATCTGTGGCATCATTTTGGGCAGCCCGTACCTTTATGACAGGAAAGCTATTTTCCATGAACATGAAAACAAATATCATTTATTCAAAAATGGAGTAGAATATATTGTGAGAGCTCACAACAAAAAAACAAGTATTTTGCTTGTTAATGCAAGGCAGATGAAAATACTAGTGAATTTGAGCAAGAATTTTATACTTCTCATGATCAAACCCAAAAATGATGTTGACAATGAAGCTTTTAAAGGTTGTGATTCAAATTTGAAATCTGAATTGGTTGACTTAGTTAACCAATAGGACGAGATGTTTCAGGAACCAAAGGGATTACCTCCCAAGAGATGAATCCAACATGAGATACAGTTGTAGCAAGATTGTCCTCTTCCTAACATTGGCATGTAGAAGATGTCAGTGATGGAAAGCGCGGAAATTAAGATGCAAATCCAAGCGTTGTTGAATAAAGGGATGATTAGGCCATCTTCCTCGCCATGTGGTTCACCTATTGTCTTGGTGCCAAAAAAGGATGGAACATGGCACATGTGTCTGGACTTTCGTGCATTGAAAAAAATTACCATAAAGAACCATTACCCACTGCCTTGAATAGATGATTTACTAGATCAATTGAAAGATGCAAAATATTTTACTAAGCTAGACTTAAGAAGTGGCTACCACCAAATTAGAATAGATGAAGGAGACATTTGGAAAACAACATTCAAAACAAAACAAGGTTTTTTTGAATGGCTAGTTATATCGTTTAGTTCATGTAATTCTCTTGCTACATTCATGTGTGTGATGAATGATGTGTTGAGGCCATTTCTTGATGAATTTGTCATATTCTACTTAGATGACATCTTCATTTTTATTAAATCCCATGTTGGACATGTCATGCATGTAAGAAAAGTACTTGATTTATGTATTCAAGCTTCTATGATCCATAATGAATTAAACAATGTCTTTTGGTAGAAATCAGATGAGAGAATTTTTTGGCTGAGGCGTTTCGAACCAACAAGTGTGGTTCATCATCAAGACCAGATGAAGAGGCAGACCATGGCAAAGGCTTAAATAGAGAGCAATGTAGAGACATAATTTCAATTAATGGCTATATTTAGCAATAATGTTTAAATTATAATATTAATAATTAATATATTAAAAACAAATATTATTAAGTAACGACTATATTAAACGACTAGCTTTTGAAATAAATATTTAAATAATGATATTATTTTCATTAATTTATTAAAAATAATAATAGGTAATGGCGATATTAAATGGCTAGTTTTTGAAAAAAAATATTTAAATTAATTTATTAAAACCAAATATTTTTTTTTTGTTTTTTGTTTTTTTGTTGTTTTGTGTTTTTTTTGTGTGTAAATCAGACTAATTCTATTATAATACAAAAAGATTATAGAGAGTTACATCCGCCACCCTGAGTTGGCATTTTGAGCATTTTAACATTCTGAGACTGAGACTGAGCTTGAGAAAAAAAAGGACTATGAAACTGTCCGCTGACCCCAAACTAGAACCCTCCAAACCTGAACCTTCCACTCCCTGCCAGGTGAGGGAGGAGTTTACAGACCCGAACATGACTGACATAGATTGACATTACAGACGTAGACTTTAAAATCGACATACCAAGACCTGAGGGATGCGACCCGACATCGAACACAAATTGACTCCCATGACTAACTATAGTAGCTACAACGACATCCAAAAACTGAACCAAGAGAATCCATACCACCCCGAACGACCAAGCCGCTTGCCTAGGTGCATGGATTTGGTGGCTCCTCCACCACTGGACTGATATATGTGCCTGGTTGCTTCTCCACCACTGTGCATCCATAGGAGTCTGATGCGCTCGATTCTATGTATGGCGCGTTGTCCTCTGCAGGCTCGCTTGGTCTGGCTTTGTCCCCCGCCACCGCACCCGTGGCTTCCAAAGGCTGTAGTCACTGACCCTGAACAGGTGAGGGTGGCCGTGGTGCTGCGGGGGCTTCTGGTCGGTCCGCATGATCGCATTTTTCGATGCGCACCGAGACATAATATACTGCATTGTCCAGCAGACATGGGATCCTAAAGCGGGTTGACAGATGCCCCCCGAACGGACACACCACGGCTCTTCCCCTTCCTCTGCCTCTTCCGCGCGCTCGGCGTGCTCCTGGTGAGCTAATTTCCTCCGAGGATGCTGAGGAACGTGGCGATGAGGTACCCCCTCTGGCACCGCCTCTTGAGCCTCCCCGCCTGCAGGCGCCACGTTGCCTCTCACGCAGCATCCTGTGAACAACAAAGAGCCAATTCTGCCCAGAGGTCGCGAATGTTGTGCGCCACTGGGGATGCTAAACCCGTGCAACAACTTACACCCCAAATTCAAAACAGGTAATGGAATACAAATATGAACAGCCTCGCTTACCACCCAGGTCGAGAGCCTAGCCTGCTCAGGAGCTACACGGAGAGAACTGCTCCCTGAGGGCCGAACCAACCTAAACCAGGAATGACCAAGGCACCAGCGGACCAAAACTCGAACCGGGACACAAAGGAACTGAGACGCCTCGACACTCAGAGCTTCTGGAGGTCGAAGGCGCTCATAAACAAAGCAGAAACAGGACAAAATGACAGACCATGCTTCTACCCACCACATAGAGCCACGAATTCTCTGCGAATCCAGGCATAAAACCAGGGCCTCCAGAGCCGAGGGCCGAGGTCTGTGCTTGGGCTCCTGCACCCACGGTGCAAACATCCAAGGGCCAGGCACACCACTCTCCAACGAGACCAGACAGTGTTTTCTACAGACAGAGCTTCGCTCTCCTACCAAATGAACCCCTCTCATCGTCGATCTGAAGCAGTCGACCGATATACCTCTGCAACCGGTAATTCTCCCTCCTCCATTAATGCTGGCCGGACCGAGGGAATGCCTTCTCGAGGCTTCGGACCACTTGGCTTGAGCTGGCGGCCACTTGTCATTTAATGAGGCCGCCTCCCCATTGAATGCACTACATGACACCCGCAGCCGGGGTATTAAAACCAAATATTACTAGCTCTTTAAAAATAATATTTAAATAATGATATTAGTTTATTAATTTATTAAAATATTAATATGTAATGGCTATATTAAACGGCTAGTTTTGAAAAATAATATTTAAATTAAGAGAATTCTTCAGCTAAAATCACATGATAGAATATGTAGAAATTACACCTGTAGATCAAAGTAGTAATGCAATGTACTAAAGCAAAACACATGATCTACTTCTACAAAACATTAAGCGGAACCATAATAAAATTCATGAATAACATCAAGTAGAAACATGCATAATTGATCAAGAGAAATAATCACACATAACACAGAATATATCACTGGGGAAAGCACCAACACAAAACCCCAACATTGTATTATCAATCAAGTGGAAATCCTCTTCAACATACAAAAAGAATCAACTCAATAGCTATCCTGCTCTCTCTGTACTCTGATGATCTTCAATCAGAAGATGAAAATCACGGACTACCCAGGCCTCAATATATAGGCCACAAGTCCTCCAATGTCCTATAATAGATCCTTCTCCATGCAATAAATATCCAAGCATCTGGTAGTATAATGTCCCACATCTGATCTCAACTGGGTCTCTCATAGAACTGACATGCAACAGTTATCCATGAGTGAATCCTCAGTTATCTAAAATAATAGTTGTCACATGCATGCAAGCATTAAAAAACTATATTTTATTATTTTAACAACTTGTTAAAATAATCTAACTGACTTGACTAGTTAGAACTAAGTCAACTGATTCTCTCATTATAGAACTCATACTTATTCCCTCAATCAGTGGAGGAAATTAAGGATAAATTCCTCAATCAGTGGGACAACTCATGTGCATGTTCACAAAGACTTCAAATTCGAATTTCCTTAACTAATTAACTCAATTGAATTAATTAATTAATATTTCCAACTGTTGTTAAGACAAAAATTAATTTTACTTCCTATAGATAGACTAGGGACTTCTATAAATAGAAAGGGACTCAGAAATGCTATTTTTAGAACTTTCTATTTTTAGCAGTTTCACCTCTCACCCAATGTGGCCAATGACCTCACTAGCCAAATTGTTATTTTTAGGCATGCTATTTTTAGCAGGTCTATTTTTAGCACATTCTAAATTTAACATTTCTTGTTGCACATTTTTCAACAGAATATTTGTCGACGCGTTTCAAACCAACCAGTGTGGTTCATTGTCAGGACAAGTTGAAGAATCGGATCCAGAATGCATGTTAAATAGTCAGAGCAGAACTTCCAACGACTATAATTTATTTTTATTTATTATTATTATTATTTAACCAGGCAACGACTAAATTGACTAACTAATTGGCTATACTAGATGAGGAAACAACTAGTTGGACCGGACACAGGGAAAAGGGGGGAAAACCAAATTATAAATTAAGTTGAGGTTATTATTAAATTAGTAGTTAGTTATACTATTATTAAATTAAAAGTAAATTTACATAAAAGGTATATTTATTTTAAAAGCATATGTATAATATTAAAATAAATTAAATTTAAGTATATATAATAAGAAATTAATATATAATATTTTAATTTTAATTGTTAAAAATTATGTATTTAATTGTTTAATTATTTTAATAATAAACCATGATTTAAATAAATTATTGTGTTAACCTTATTTTAAATAAATTTAAGGATATTATTAAAATGATCTTATACTAGAACCCTACTATAATTATTATATTAATATTCTTACTATTAGCGTTAAAAGTAAATTAATAGTGGTATCTTCCTATCAATGGATAGGGTACTAATATCTTACTAATCTACTAGGAACATCAGTCACTAGATTTAGGGAATTAGTAAATGAAATGAATCTATTATAGTTTTAGAATTACTTAAGGGATGGGTAACTAATTAACATAAATTCATTAGAATATAAATTAGTTATTTAAATATCTTAAACCATATAATTTAACCCTAAAGGAAAGAAAAGGATTAAATCGAACAAGGAAGAAGGCTAAAGAAGGAAGGATAAAGGATAACAAGGGAAAAATTATATATTGGTGAGATTGGGCGCTCCATTAATCAAAGAATCATTGAGCATGCAGCTATTCTTAAGCACGGGAGAACTAAACCTTCCGCACTAGCTGAGCATGTGGAGAAGACCAATCATCATGTTTGTATTGAGGAGGCCAATGTCATTGCTAGAATTTGGCAGTTCCACCACCGTAAATTTAGGGAAGCCATTGAGATCAAAAGGAGGCCAAGCAATCTCAATAGAGATGACAGTTGGAAGATCAGCAAATGTTGGATCTCGAGCCTCACCTCCTAGTCGTTTCCTCCCCCTCCCTCTTTTAGTAGCTGATTCTAGATTTTTTCCCTTGTTATCCTTTATCCTTCATTCTTTAGCCTTCTTCCTTATTTGATTTAATCCTTTTCTTTCCTTCAGGGTTAAATTATATGGTTTAAGATATTTAAATAACTAATTTATATTCTAATGAATTTATGTTAATTAGTTACCCATCCCTTAAGTAATTCTAAAACTATAATAGATTCAGTTCATTTACTAATAAACTAAATCTAGTAACTGAGGCTTCTACTAGATTACCAAGATATTAATACCCTATCCATTGAATAGGAAGATAACACTATTAATGTACTTTTAACACTAATAGTAAGAATATTAATATAATAATTATAGTAGGGTTTTAAGTATAAGATCATTTTAATAATATCCTTAAATTTATTTAAAAATAAGGTTAACAGAATAATTTCTTTAATCATGGTTTATTATTAAATAATTAAACAATTAAATAAACAATTAAATTAAAATATTATAGATTTAATTCTTATTATATAATACTTAAATTAATTTATTTTAAATATTATACATATGTATTAAAATAAATATACCTTTTGTGTAAATTTACTCACAATTTAATAATAGTATAACTAACTATTAATTTAATAATAACCTCAACTTAATTTATAATTTGGTTTTGCTCCCTTTTCCCTGTGGTCGGTCCAACTCGTTGTTTCCTTGTCTAATATAGCCGTTAGTAAGTGAAATTAGCCGTTGTCTGGTAAAAAAAAAAATTATAGCCGTTGGAAGTTCTGCTCTGACTATTTAACATGCATTCTGGATCTGATCCTTCAACTTGTCCTGACAATGAGCCACACTGGTTGGTTCGAAACGCGTCAACAAATATTCTATCATGTGATTTTAGCCGAATAATTCTCTTAATCTTGACATTGACCACAAAAGCCTCAATTCAAATATTTAAATTAATTTATTAAAACCAAATGTTACTAGTTTTTGAAAAATAATGTTTAAACTATGATATTAGTTTATTAATTTATTAAAAACAAATATTAATAAGTAACCGCTATATTAAACAGCTAGTTTTTGAGAACTAATATTAAATAATAAAACTAAAATATACACAAAGTATATATATTATATATAATATATATATATATATATAATATATATAATATATATATATATATATATATATATATATATATATATGAAAAATAATCAATAAATAAAATGGGGTCAACAATAAATATGGGGCTCACAAGCCCATTAAAAAAAAAAAAAAAAAAAAACACAAAAGGATAAGAGAATAAACTCTAATGAAGAATAAATCAACAACAAATACTATAAAAAGGATGCCAATACCTACATAGATAAACAAACAAACAAAATAAATCCCCAAAAGAAGCCTAACAAACTAGGAGGACAAGACAGGGACCTAATTTTTACTAATATTCCAACCATCATCTCTATTCAAATTATTGGGTCTTTTTTCAATTTTCTAGGGCATTCCCTCAATTTACAATGATGGAAATGACTAACCATAGCAACAACTTGGGCCTCCTAAATGTAGATGTGATGCTTAGATGTCGTGAAAAGTACTTGATGTCATGAAAAAAAACAGTTGTATCTTAAAATGTCAAGGTTCGAGTTTGGAAAGACTTCTTTAGTTTACTTGGGTCATATTATTGGAGGAGGTGAGTTGAAAATAGGTCCCTCCAAGGTTGATGTCATTATGAATTGGCCAAGGCCCAAGACAGCTACAGAGGTAAGAAGTTTTCTGGGAGAAACCCAATATTAGAGGAAATTCATTGGTATTTTTTCTCTTATAGTAGCTCCTTTGGATGCATTGACCAACGTGAAAACTGTTTTTTAGTGAGGAGACAAACAACAAAAGGTCTTTGATGTGTTGAAGGAAAAGATTGGCACAACTCCCGTACTCACACTTCCAAACTTGAGTCAGTCATTTGAGATTTAGACAAATGCTAGTGACTACACTATGGGTGCAGTCCTCATGCAACATGGTAAGCCTATCTGTTTTCATTCAGAAAATTTTAATGGTGTACCGATTAATTATCCTACATATGACAAGGAATTTTATGCATTGGTGCAACGTGTGAAAAAATGGAAACGCTACTTGATGGGTAAAGAAACAATGATTCACACCGATCATCAACCATTGCAATACTTGCAATCTCAATCAAAGTTGCAACAATAAAGGCACTTCTGATGGATCGGTTTCCTTCAACAATTCTGCTTGGTAATTAGGTATAAGAAAGGTATCTACAATAAAGTTGTTGATATGCTTTCTAGGTTGATTGTTAGTACAACTACTTTACTCAAGCATAATTCTGTTTTACATGAAAGTTATATTGAGCAATATGCATTAGATAATGACTTTCAAAATGTTTATGCAAGCTTGAGTCAAGGTAACCAAGTAGAGGAATTGGATTATTAGTTGCATGAAAACTTGTTGTACCATCTTGGAAAGCTTTGTATTCCACAGGGAGAAAGAGTTAACATCATAAGAGAGGCACATACTTCTCTTATTGCTAGTCATTTCAGTGTAAGTAAGATGGTGGCACATGTACAGATGTATTTCTATTGGCCTCGTATGCTTGAAAGTGTCTCGTTTTATTAAAGGATGTTCATTATGTGCAATCAGTAAGCCTTGCAATAGGAAGTTAGGATTGTACACACCACTTCTGGTTCCTTCACAATTGTGGGAGAGTGTTTCTATGGATTTTGTAGGAGGTCTTCCATTGTCACAAAAAGGTCATGATTATTTGTATGTATTTTTCGATAGATTCAAAAAAATGTGTATTTTGGTGCTATGTAAAAAGAAAGTTACAATTGAACAAACTGCTCAGTTATTCCTTCAGAATGTTCGGGTACATTTTGGATTACCCATGCCCATTGTTAGTGATCATGATTCTTGATTTTTGGGGAATTTTTGGTCGATATTGTGGGGATTCATGGACACCAAATTGAAAAAGAGTACAACCTTTCATCCACAAAAAAATGGTCAAATAGAGGTAGTGAACAGAACAGTGATACATCTTCTACATGGGTATTGCAACAAGCATCCTAAGTTGTGGGATGAACAGTTGCACTATATTCAACATGCTTACAACCAAGCCAAACACTCTTGCACTCAAACTTCGTCATTTGAGGCATGCATGGGATACTTGCTCGGATTTTATTTTTGGAAAAGATGTTACTATTGAAGGTCATAGTGACATAGACAAAGCAAGAAAGTTCATTGAACAAATATAATTAGTACACCAAAAGGTTCAAGAATGGCTTGAGAAAATTCAAGGAAAGTACAAAGCAAGGCATGACAAGCATCATCAAGATCACAAGTTCCAAGTTGGTGATGAAGTTCTGCTTCACATTAACACAGAGAGGCTCCAAGGAGAATGTAAAGAGCTAAAACCAATTAGATATGGTCCATTCAAAATTTTGGAAAAGATTGGTAACATCAAAAAACTTAATGAGAAAACTACAATTTATGGTTTTAAGTTCTTAGTAACCTCTATTTTATGTGTAATGCATATTCTAATTTATTATCTGTTTAATGTGGTAATTAGTTGTATCAATATTTTGTGGATGCTCTAAGAGTTTTGGATCTTTATGTCTATATATTGTTTTTATATCTGTAACATTTTAATAGAGATATATATAACATGTTCCTCAGGTCACATTTCAAAGGTCAAAGTGTCCCACATTGGACACTCATATCCACATGTCATGTGGATCTTGTATCCCAGTCTCATGTGATTTAATTGATGACCTGTTAACTTGGTGAGAAATTTTGAAGGGTAGGATAATGTAATTAGTCTTGTTTGAAGCAATAATAGGGGTGCTTTAGTTGGTGAGGCAATGGAATTTTTGATCCCCTCCCCCAAACTCACATGTTACAGAAAAATGTTGTTGAGAAATTGACCTTATTTCTCTTGATTGTATTATATTTATAGAGACACGCATCATATTCTTGAAGGAAATTATTTATAACCAGGCAACTCCTAAGCTGCAATAACTTATCACACTAGAGGGTCGATTGGAGGTACAAGCCTGATCTCCCTTTATTCATTGTGAAATTGGGTTTGGTATAATGGTGCATTGGTAGTATTTTTTATCTAATCACTATGAGTCCAATTTCGTGGTTTTAGACCACTTGAGCTATGACAATTTTTTCTGAACATTAGGGGATTCTTCCATATGAATAACTACAATATTACAAGGAAACTAGGACATAGATGGAATAAGGTAAGTTTGTTTTCAAGTCACTAGTTTGAACTCCCCAATGGTTAATTACCTAAACTCATTGACATGAACTAAACACGTTACCGAAGAGTGCAAAATCTTCAATGTGAATATGGATCTCTCAAGCGGTAGATATGTTTAACTACACTCTTACCAGAAAGGCTAGGGCTTAGAACAAACACACAGGGGTGTTCATGTGTTGTTGTTTCTCTCCCAAACACATTGGCTCTTTCACCAAGCCTCAACACGATCAACTCCATTAAAATTCTCTCGTCCATGTAGCTATGTGACCTTTATTTCACTATGTCTCCAACTCGTGCTATTCTATAATTTGCATGTACTCCTCAACCCCTACTCAACAATCATTTGTTGCACCCATCTCTCTAGGTGTCCACTAGGTCTCTCACCATGCCTTGAATTCTACTAGAAGCTCCTCGTCATCCCTGGCGAGATCTTTTATGCCAATTGATGCAAGTTGTTTCTGATTTCTATAAAATACCTCACCACATATTTTATGGCTACCTTGGAGATTCATAAACAAACATCCAAATATCAAATAAACAAGAAATACCCAATTTCCATTCTGCTCAGCGTTTCCAACAATTCTCAATGAAAAAAAACAGATGACAACAGTTGGACTCTACATTCACTTGGAAAAACTTGTAGAATTGGATTGTGCTGCCAAGAAAATTCTTGATTGTTTGCAAAGATTCCACCTTTGGAATATATTTGGTAGAAGATAGATGTAAAAAGTTTTTAACCAAAGAAATTTATTTATTTTCATTTTTTTGCCCTTTATCTGTGCATTTTGAAGGGTCATATCGATAGAGAAAGAATGGTAGTTCTCATCAAACAATAAGAGCTAAATCTAGTGCTATACGAGAACTTCAAAGTTCAAGGCATTCCCCTTCAACACTGCAACCAAGCACCTACTGATTTGGTTTTTACATTGAGTCCGACTTAGGAACATGCTCTATACACATTTTCTTTTTCAATATGAACAAATTGACCAATCTCATTTCATTTGTCAATAGTTTTGGATTAAATACCATATATTTTTTAATGCTTGAAAAATTAGTGAGCAACAAACTACAAATATTCCATTGTTGTAAGGATTGTATATCATATTGGAATAAGAGAAATTCGTTAGTGGATTTTGAGAAGCGTGGAATGCATTTCAAAGATCAAAGATAATTCATTTTTTTACCAATTATTTTTGCAAATGATGTGTTCAACAAATATATGTGACTAATTTTGTCATTTCCTAAGCAATTATCTACATCCATTTTCATTTATTTTTCCTTTTTGGGTGATTGTGACTACAATCTAATGTTTTGCATATGACTGCGTTATTCGATGTCTTTATAATGGATCCCATTTTTCTGAGAATATAAAGGTTCTATTCACAAATTATTGTGTCATACTATAACTGCATGAAGGACAGAGTTGAGCCAAAATTCTAATACTAGGGTAGCATGGTGAAGTGTAGCTTTTTATTCAAACTAAAATTTATTTCTTTGTGACTACTTGTCCATTGTCGAATTTTGACATAAATTCCAAGTGTTTGCATTATCTATGGTTTCAAAATCTTGTGTAAAAGAAGGGAGTTGTGGGAGTTGTAAGAAAATTAGCTTTTGATGTTGTGACCTGAATGACACAAGAATTAACAGAAAATTGGAACATGAATCTTTGCCATTTTGATCCATTTGGTTCCTCATAGGTTTGAGCTCAGTGGTTTCCATGGTAGATGATTCAGTTTGATGTTACCCTATTTCTGGCTCTAAAGTAGTTGAAGCTTTATTGGCCTAGTTACCTCATTGGATGCATGTCTCATGTTTCGATGCTTCCTTGACATAAATTGTTCCAAATATTCTTTTCTTTAAAAAAATTAATACAAAGGATTGTTATTGTAGTGTATTGCAGAGAAACTCTAAAAGCCTCATATATTTGCATTTTTCAAATGTTTTCTTTAATGAACTTGGTACTATATCACATATTTTCGTTTATATTTCTCTGCAGGGATGTTTAAAATGTGAGGTTATATTTTATCTGCACTCTCCATTACAAATTTTAATGAGTTATGCAAATTTTGTGAGTTGATTTTTGGAGTTGGCCCTTCTTGAGAACACAATGTGGCCACCACGGGGCCCGTAGAGAAAACAATGAGTTTAACTACAGTCATTGTTATAAACTCATTGTTTTTGTGAAAACCATATTTGGTGGGATATGTCATGAACACAACCAAATCTAATATGCCTGCTATGCACTACACATCGACGTTGGTGAATTTGATTACATGTGCTAATGAATAATGCACAATTCCATAAGGCTTTTGCAAAAAAACTCATCTTCTTTTTATAATAGTTTGCATTTCCAGTATTGGTTTTACGTGTAAAGCAGGAGAGGTTACAACATCCAAATTGGATATGTTCTATATTAGAAAAACTCATTTTCCAAATTCAATGAATTAAAACTATTTTGTGGCCTTTTTTATATTCCCTCTATTTTCTTCCCCATTGTACTGTAATTTGCAGCTATGTAGGATTTATAGCTGATTTTAAATATGCGCAGAAGATTTGAAGGGTTTTATAATGGATTTTCAGATCTCTTCAATTGTTTAAGTCAGGTCCAGTGAAATTCTAGACATTTTTTTGTTGGGAAAGAGTCTAAATGGATTTCCAGAACTCCTCATTTGTTTTTACTCGAGTCCAGTGAAATCTCAGCCAAATTTTTTATGGGCAAGAGACTTTCATGTGTGGTTATTTTTCCTTCTTTGTATCTAGACTTCTCTCAGGGAATTGAAGGTTCTAATGAAATTAAGATATTTTAAGCAAACAAGATTTCCCATGGGACTACTTATTTTGGTTTGCTTCTAAAAGCAACAACACGCTTCTGAAGAGATATCAAAAGGTCTATGAATAAGGTATTTCAAGTGTTTATTTTATTTTTAAAATTTTCTTCCCAATCCATGAAAAAAAATGATTTTTTTCTTTTCTTTTGAAAGCTAAAATTTGATAACACATTTTTGTTAACATATTAGGGTAATTGGGCTCACCAACATAACCAAGGTAATTGTACTCGAGAAGTGTATCGGGCTCAATTGGGCAATCGAGAATGAGAAAGCGAGAAAGGGAACTA
Source organism: Pinus taeda (assembly GCA_000404065.3). Classification (NCBI taxonomy): domain Eukaryota; kingdom Viridiplantae; phylum Streptophyta; class Pinopsida; order Pinales; family Pinaceae; genus Pinus; species Pinus taeda. The sequence goes on from APFE031409126.1 coordinate 22,486, forward strand.
ACCATCTTCTCATCTCTGAGATACGTGTTCTAAGTACTATGTTCCATATTGATGCTAGACCCCACCTCTGCAACTTCCCCTAACTCTATATGTAGCTCTTTATATTGATTACTCTAAAAATTAGCTGGTTTTTGAAAATTATTATCAAACAAAATGGGGAAGGACCTCAACACCCTTTTTACACATGAATATGAAAACCAAAACTTCAAAGGAAGTGATTAACAAGGTACATGCATCATTAATCTTGTATTCATGTCTACATGATTATTTCGATGCAAGGTCGTTGCAATTTTTACTATAAAGAACTCTCTATGTGAGTTTTTATTTTTTAGCTCATTTTTTGCAAGAACTGAGGTTGGATGGAAAGCACAAATTGCACCTTTTAGTTTAGACTCTTTCTTTGCAAAAATAAAAGTTAGATGGAAGGCATGATGTCTATCTTGATATCTCTCAATATGTATTAAAAAATTTAAGAATAAATGCAGTAGGTTCCTATAAGTTTCATTGAGGTATTTACGGGATTTGTTTTTGTAATATTAAAATATAAAAAAAAGTTTATAGTTATTAAAGTATATTTAAAAAAGAGCCTTGAAGTATTGAAATAATTTAAGGCTACAATGATTTCATTGTAGGAGGTTTTTATATAATCTATTTAAAGGCATGTTGCCTCTATTGTAAAACGTTTTTGGGCCAAATAATAATAAATTTATTACTAGGAGTTGGTTTTCTCACAAAAGTTCCTAGGATCATTTATGTTCCATGCATTGTCACCTCTATATGTTGCTATTATGTTTTTATTTATCTATCTTTTTATAACAAAGGCATCAAAGTTGAGGGAAGAACACTATACAATAGAGGCTTTGTGGTTGAGCACTTTATAAAACATAGGCTTTGTCGTTGTACAAGGGTCACGGAGAGATGGGTGTAGTACATCTAGGTTGCATTAACGATAATCGAGCTAAAGTAAGGAGTCCATATATTTGGATGGATATAAATATCCAAGGTAGCCATTGAATATGTAGTGAGGTATTTTATTGAAAGCGGATACAACTTGCATCCATAGGCATAAAAGATGTCACCAAGGATGACGAGGAGATTCTAGTAGAATGTAAGGCATGGTGAGAGCCCTAGTGGGCACCTAGAGATATGGGTGCAAAAAATGATTGTTGAGTTGGGGTTAAGGAGTACGTGCAAAATATAGCATAACACAAGCTAGAGACATAGTGAAATAAGGGTCACATAGCTACATGGATGAGAGAATGTGAATGGAGTCGATGGTGTTGAGGCTTGGCGAAAGAGCCAACATGCTTGGGAGAGCCATAATAGTACATGAACACCCCTAAGTGTTTGATCTAAGCTCTAGATTTTCTAGTAATAGTGTAGTTAAACATATCTACCCCTTGAGAGATCCATATCCACAATGAAGATTGTGTAATTTCCGGCTAACGTGTTTAGTTCATGTCAATGAGTTTGGATAATTAACCATTGGGGAGTTCAAACTAGTGCCTTGCAAACAACATGAAATTATTCAAGCTATGTCCTACTTTCCTTGTAATCTTGTAGTTAATCATATGGAAGAATCCCCAAATGTACAGAAAATTTGTCACAACTCAAGTGGTTTGAAACCACAAAATTGGACTCATAGTGATTAGACAACAAATACTACCAATGCACCGTTATACCAAGCCCAATTTCACAATGAATAAGGGGAGACTGGGATTTTACCTCCAATCAACCCTCTAGTGTGATAAATTATTGCATCTTAGGAGTTGCCTGGTTACAAATAATTTCCTTTATGAATATGATGTGTGTGTCTCTATAAATAGAATAGAATCAAGAGAAATAAGGTCAATTTTTGAGCAACACTTTTCTTTAACATGTGATTTTGGGGAAGGGGATCAAAAATTCCATTGCCTCACCAACTCAAGCACCCCTTTTATTACTTCCAACAAGACTAATTACATTATCCCACCCTTCAAAATGTTTGACCAAGTTAACATGTCATCAATTAAATCACATGAGATTGGGATACAAGATACACATGACATGTGGATATGAGTGTCCAACATGGGAAACTTTGACCCTTGAAATGTGACGTGAGGAACATGTTATATAAATATATATAATATATATAATATATATATATATAATATATATATATATATAAATAATAATATTATATATAACACATGAAGATCCAAAACTCTTAGAGCATCCACAAAATATTGATACAACTAATTACCACATTAAATACACAAGAAATTAGAATATTCATTACACATAAAATAGGGGTTATAACTTAAAACCATAAATTGTAGTTTTCTCATTGAGTTATTTGATGTCATCAAATAAAAATGTATGTCATATATTCTACTGATAATATAGATGTTAATAAGGTCCTTGAGGATCGAGGAGGGTGAAGAGCATGAGCTGGGTGAAACAGGGGTTTACAGTTCACAGAATTTTCAGACCTAGGGTTTGAAACTGGAAAGGAACAGGGTCAGAGTGGCAAAACTTTTCAAGAGGGGACAGATCCTGACCCGACATATGGTAAACGAGGGGTCCATAGGGACCCCTACTTACAAACAGATAATCATGCACAAACAAACATCACAGGAAGGTGTGCAAATTGCAGGGTATGAAAGGTCACAGAAAGAGGATGGGACCAGCAAGGGAAGGAGAAGATATGAGGGCAAGGAGGAACACAACACTCAAAAAATGAAAGGAAAGGAGAGAAACGGAAAAATAGACAGTAGAAGCAAGGAGAAGGCAGCGCAGGCACATCCCGCACATGAGAACAAACAAGAGAAGGAGCAAGAAGACAGTGAAAAGGGTGCTCCAGAAAAAGAGAGCGAGGAGAAGGCGAACAAACCAGAAAACCTCAATGGAAAAACGACTCAAGGCCCATGAAAGACTAAAATAGCAAAATCCCTAAGGCTGGTGATAACGGACCCAGAAATTCAAGCCTATAGAGAACACCTGATTGAACATGCAGTGATTTGCAAGTTCATGGGACTCTGGCCAACGGAAAGGGCGTTGTGTCAATGGATAAAGCAACAATGGAAAGCCAAAGGTGATGTTAGACTGAACCTTGGAGCCAAAGGTTTTTTCACTGTTGTTTTTTCGAATCTAGAGGATAAGGATAGAATATTTGATGGTGGACCTTACTTCTTCGCTTCAGCAGGCCTCTATATGAGGCCTTGGAAACCCAACTTCATGCCAGAAAAAGAAACCTTCAAGCAGGTGCCAGTCTGGATTCACCTCTTCGCACTACCAATAGACTATTGGGGACATTCAGCTCTAAAACAGATAGGTGACAATTTAGGGACTTTTATCAAAGCTTCAGAAGCCACTCTGCAGAGAAGATACACTTCCTGTGCTCGAATCTGTGTGTAGTTGGATGTATCGGGGGCATTGCATGAAGGAATGTGGTTCGAATATAGGGATGAGGACTATTTCCAAGCCATTGACTGTGAGAAAATTCCATTTCGCTGCAGGAAGTGTCCTGAGCATGGACATTTAATCAGAGAATGTCCATTAAACAGAACAGCGGAAGAACTCAAGGGAGATAAGGCAAGAAAGAATAGGGATACCTTCATTCGGCCAAGAGAAAGGCAGAGAACAAACGGGAAACGCCCAATCAGAACAAGCGCAACACAAGGTAATACTAGTAATGCTTTTTAAGTATTGGAGACTGAGACCGAATCAGAGGACCATAATACGGAACACAATACCTCTGAAGCAAACAAAACTACAACAAAGTATGCAACCAAAGCAATGGAGGAAAATATTCAAAACATCACAGAACAGACTCGGGAAGTAATAGAAGGGGCAGATGAAGATTCGAAAATGCTCATAAGTGACATCAGAAGTGAGGAAATGGAGCTCAATGAGTTATTAGAGCAAGAAGGAGTTAACCTACCATACAGGGTGGAAAACTGGAAAAAGAAGGGGATGGAAAACATATCGGAAGAGGAAGTTAGGAAAATTAATGAGATATTCATAGCAAAACAGAAAGCAGAGATGGATATGCAAAACAAGAATCTGGGCATAGCAAAAGGAATGGGACTCCGAACAAAAAGCCTACTTCAGACATCCACCAGCTCCAAACAAAGGAAGAAGAGAGGGTGCAGATCCAATAATGAGGCACTGCAGGAAATGGGACAAATGCTTTTAAACTCTAGTAAGATGAAAGCTCTAGAAGCTTTTTCTCTTAGCTACTAATGTTTTGTGTTAAAATGAAAGTAATTTGTTGGAATGCTAGAGGGCTCAATAGCCAAATAAAATAGAGACTTTTAAAGAGGAAGGTCCAAAAGGAAAAACCTAACATTATATTTGTGCAAGAAACCAAATGCGCAAGTAATACTATTTATAATGCAAGCAAAAAGCTAGGTAGACAAATTGAATACCTGGAAACCGCTATTCATGGTTGGGAGAGAGGTTTAGTTACCCTGCGGAATCCGCATGTAATCAAAATCCTCTCCTCTGAAGCTACAAGGTCCTTTATAGCCATAGAAGATCAAGTGATAGGGAATTCAGAGACCTATTTGTGCACCAATGTTTACGGGCCTCAGAAGTTAGAAGAGAAATATATTTTTCTTAGAACTTTATTGAATCTGAAGCTCAGATATCCCAGTGCAAAGGCAATCATAGGAGGGGATTTCAATATGATAACTACACTATTGTAGAAGAAAGGAGGAATCAGGAAACTCAACAAAGATTCTGAAGCATTCTTATATTTCATCAGCATAGCTAAATTAGTGGATGTCCACCCCAAGAGTGGGGCTTTCACTTGGAATAACATAAGGGGAGGTGAAAGACAAATCACCTATCATCTTGACAGATTTATAATATCTGAAAGTATGCTGTTGGAGGGAGTGATAGTAGAATCAGACATTCTACCTAGTGGAGGGTCAGACCATTGCCCCATTTCTCTGATTGCTGCTATCCAGGGCACTCCTAGAAATAAGCCATTTCGATTTGAGAAATTTTGGCTTAACCATCCGGACTTTACTCAACTTGTTGAGAAGTGGTGGCATGAACCGATGGATATCAAAGGTACCAAAATGTACAAAATACAAGGTAAAATCATATACATCAAAAATAAAATCAAAACATGGAATATAACAGTTTTTGGGAGCATATTCAAAGAAAAAGCCAAGATAGAGGAGCAGCTAGAGCAGATTCACAAAGGCTGGATAACTGGAGATAGCAACCTAGAAACTGCAAACAAAGAAAAAAATTTGATGCAACAATGGCAGCTTCGTTGCCAACAGGAAGAGACCCTTTGGAAACAAAAGTCCCGGATCCAATGGCTCAAGGAAGGGGAACAAAATACCAAATTCTTTCACAGATCAGCACTGGACTATAGAGGTGCCAATAAAATCCTCAGTCTCAAAAGCGAAGAGGGGGACATTCTCCAGAATCATCAAGGAATTTCAACCCTGCTCACTACGCATTTTAGCAGCATAGCTCAGGAGCCAGAGGTAGATAGAATAGAAGCAATTGTTGAACTCATCAAATCCATTCCTAAAACAATCACTAATGAGCAAAACCTTGCATTAACTAGAGAAATCTCTTTGGAAGAGGTGGAAGAAGCGGTGAAGAATATGACAAATGACAAAGCGCCTGGGCCTGACAGCTTTACCATCAACTTTTACAAGGCTTGTTGCGAAATTGTTAAAAATGAGGTTTGGGAAGTGGTGGAGGACTCTCGGCATTCTGCCTCAATTCTCAAATCTCTAAATTCAACTTTCTTGGCCCTGATTCCAAAAGAAGAAGAGGCCAACACCCCAGCAAAATTTCGGCCTATTGCTTTGTGCAATGTCATTTATAAGATTATCTCTAAAGTCATTTCCAACAGATTGAAACCTATTCTCTCGGGCCTCATCTCAGAAGAACAATCAGGATATGTTGAGGGAAGACAGATTCTGGATAATATTTTACTAGCACAGGAAATGATTCATACACTTCACTCCAGAAAAATTCGCAGGCATGATGATGCAACTTGACTTATCAAAGGCTTATGATAAAGTCAACTAGAATTACCTAGAAGCAATCTTAAAAGATTTCAGTTTCGCCAATCAATGGATAAAGTGGATTTTAGCTCTGATCAAATCTACTAAATTTTCTATACTGCTAAATGGTGCCCCTACCAACCAATTTTCCCCCTCACGAGGACTCAGACAAGGAGACCCATTATCACCTTTCCTTTTTGTTATCCTGATGGAAGGTTTAAGCAGACTCATTCGTAGAACTAAAGAGGAAGGAAGGATCAAAGGATTGCAGCCCTTGCCTTCCATTCCAGCAACCACTCACCAAAAATTTGTTGATGATACAATGTTACATGGGTCTCCTACAGTCAAAGAAGCCCTGGGCTATAAAAGGATCCTCAATCTTTTCAACGAAGCCTCAAGTATGGAAATTAATCTATCTAAATCCACCATCTTCTTTTTCAATACGCATTTAGCTGTGCAGAAGAATATCTCTATCATTCTAGGCTTCCGAAGAGGCAATCTGCCCTCGAGGTACCTAGGAGCACCTCTAACGGATAAAACTTGGCAAAACATTCATTGGGAGAACATCCTAGCCAGTCTGGAGAAAAGATGTCATCACTGGACCCATAGGGCCTCAATTTTGTAGGGAGGAAAGTTCTAACCAAAGCTGTACTGCAAGCTATTCCTCAATATATGCTCTCCATAATCTCAGCTCCCAAAGGAGTCCTGCAGCAAATGAGAGTGTTTGAGAGAACTTTCTTATGGACAGGAAATGTAGAGAAGAAAAAATGGGCACTAGTCGCATGGAATAAATTGTGCAAACCCAAACATTTGGGAGGGTTAAACCTGCTAGACCCCTTCACCATCAATAGGGCCTGTGGGGCCAAACTTTGGTGGAATGGCTGAAGGAACCCAATCTTCCTTGGGCTAGACATTGGAAGGAGAAATACACTCCAATGCACAACACTCAGAACTTAATCAGAATGCAAGAGATTCCAGAGGGCTCACCAGTCTAGAACCTAGCAAGGAGAAATCGAGGAATTATACAGGAGAATAGCTTCTGGGAAATTCAAAATGGTAAAATGGCCTTTTTCTGGGAGGATGCTTGGCAACAACTCCCTAAGTTAGAGAGGCTAGAATTTGCAGATCTGCAAAGAAATTATCAAGGGCTTGGGAGAACAATGGTAAACCACTATTGGACTCCTAATAACAGGTACCTGGAATGGAAAAATTGGGCAATCAATGAAACAGAGAACATAACTGAAGCAAAGAATGACGTCAGGGACCTGCAAACTCTATTAAACAAAAGAAGTATTAGGAAGGTGGATGACAGTGACCAACTAAGATGGGGAAAGCAAGGAGGGGGCAATTTCACGCTCAAAGAAGCCAGAAATTGTATCGAAGATTCAGAGCAAATTGAAAAGGTACAATGGAGCAGCAATGTCTGGGATTCTCAGTTCTGGCCAAAAATTAAAATCTTCCTTTGGCTCCTAATGCACAGGAAAACTCTAACTTGGGAGAATCTCCGCAAGAAAGGGTTTTGTGGCCCTTTTAGGTGTCCCATGTGCAACAAGGAAGAAGAAACTATGAACCATCTCTTCAACACATGTGAATTGACAAACCTAATGTGGAATTGGGCAGAAAATACTTTGCAGAAAACGGACAGAACCAGAGAGTCCATCCAAGGGACCATCGAGAATTGGTGAGGCAATTTCTCCAACAATCAAAGGGTCAACATCATTTGGAAAATAATGCCAGGATTTATTACATGGACAATCTGGAAAGAACGGAACAGGAGAGTATTCTTAAATGAAACCAGGGATATAAATTATCATACAAAATATAAGACAATTGGTTCTTGTCAAAAGCAAAGCAGATCAAGATAGTAAATCTTCAAATCGGGACTTACAAATTTTGAAAGCCTTTAACCTGGATAATGGAACTTGCGTGGCTACAGTGAATCGCCAACAGGAGATAAGCACCACTTTAAGCATCTGGAAACGACCACCTTTAGGCTTCATCAAGCTAAATTTCAATGGTGCATCGAGAGGTAATCCAGGAATGGCTGGCATCAGTGGCATTATAAGGAATAGCGAAGGAGAAATTTAGCACATTTACAGCAGAGCCTTAGGGGAAGGAATGAACAATGAGATGGAGTTCGCAGAAATGGAACAGGGTCTCAGAATTCTTAGAAATTTACAGGCAGGCGCAGCAGTAGTTGAGGGGGATTCCCAGCTCGCAATAACAATAGCCAGAAGGATGTATGCGGGAGCTAAAGCTAGCAAGGTTACACAACACTGGCGACTGGCTAAAGTAACAGAAAATATAGCTAAGCATTTGGGCTGGCTGAAAGGTTTAATCTTTTAGGTTGTTCACTGTAAAGCCAATGCAGCTATAGACCATCTGGTGAATTATGGTATAGAGAACCCCACTAGCATATTGGACAGTTGTTGGCAGGACGTCATCTGCCCGGAATTAAGAAATAAGTGTACCCTGCTCTCGAGGCAGGATTTGGTGAATGAAAGATAAGGACGAAGGGGCGGCGATCTATGTAGGCTTAACGAAATAATGAGGATCACGCGTACTGTGGAAGAATTAAAGGTTGGCAAAAGAGCGAAGGACAGAGAGAACAGGAGCATTCAATGCTCGAGCAGGAGGAGTCATTCCCATCAGATATATGATAAAAAACAATGAGCGCCATTGACGCCCATACAGAAAATGGGACACTTGGAATGCTTCGGAGGAGAGCAAGAGAGGTGACTGTAAGAGCAGGAAATCGGGTCATTACCGAAAATATAAACCACCAAGCAAGAATAATTATGATAAGACCTGCGGGCAACAGGGGATAGGTTGGAATGTACCCAGTAATTCTCCCAATCTCATATATTTATTCTTAGCCCCTGGCAATGGCAAAGCCATTGTTTCTTCGAGTTGTAGGCTGAAAATCTTTTCCCTAATCCTTAGAACGTTGAGTGGTCAGTCGTGTGTGGTTAAGATAATGGCAGGTGAGGGGAGCCAAAACGCATCGGCCAACCAAGATCTGAAACGAGCTCTGGAAGCCTATGAAACACGAACCTCACAAAAAGAAAATTGAAGAATTGAGGAGCTAGAGGCCATTGTTACTAAGGAAGAGGAAAATTTGGAAGCACAGGAGTCGGAGAAGGACATGGATTGGGTTCAAGACCCTGGTACAGTAACAACGCGTGCAACTTAGTATGTACGTACGCAAGAAGAGATGCGGAGGATGAAAACAATGTTGGCTAAGGTCATTAGTATGCAGGGGGACTACACCAACCAAGTTCGTCAAGCTCAACAGGCAATTTTAGTCACATCAGAGGAGCATATGGCGATTCTGGAGAGTCCGGAGTTCAAGATCAGTAGTCTGGAGCAACAATTTGACAGTGTTTCAAAGAAACTCACAGTCCTGATCAGTCTCTTGCGTCATACTATAAGTCAAGATGCCAGGAATGCTGGGGAAAAGATGGAGGGGCACACAGGTGATAATAAGAGTACCCTTCTAGCACCATCTCAGGCGGCCAAAGCTAAGGCGTCGACTGGTCCGGATACCTCCAAGAATTATATTGTTCTTGAAATGTAATGAGTCTTTGTTGTCTGATCTTGCTGAATTCCTAAGGGATGGATCAGTTTATGTGTTTGTCAACCTTGGTTTTTTCTTTGTTTTGTCAATTTTTTCTTTGGACTCAACTATAGATGTCCTCGGCTCTATGTGAATCGTTGTTTGGTTACTGCTGATTTTTTCAACCCCCAACTTTCTCTGCCACCCTGCGTGGTGTGCCCTGGGGTCTTGTGGATGCTCTTTTCTGATCATGACAAGGTGCTTGCTTAGTAGGATGGCAATCCTCTATCTGCTGGAGCAGACCTTTTGTAAAATATGTATTCTGATTCTAATATAGTTTGCTGATTTACACAAAAAAAGATAATATAGATGTTAATGCCAATGAAAAATATAAAATAGGGTAGATACTAGAAACGTAGATGGACAAATATCTAAATTCATTTGTTGTTCTTCTCGATGTCAAAATCATCAATATCACCACCATTGTTATTGCTCTCTACTTCATCCTCCTCCCCTACTAGATCCTATCTAATACTTGCATCTAGTGGTGTTGAGGATGACCCCTCGGGAGGATCACCATCATTAAAAGTGATTGGTTGTAGCATTGGTTCATTCAGATCCAAGTTGGCTAATGTCAACTTAATGTTGTCGTAGAAACCCATATTGTTAGGGAATACATCCCACATCTATATCTTTCCCTTCAACTCATGTTTTGCACTGGTATGCCCAAATTGCCTCTTTCTGCATTTAGCATGCATGCAAGGAAGTAAAAATTTCGATATGCATTATTGTAGCAGTAGCACAAATGACAGCTCATGGAACTTTCTCGGAGTGGGACATTGAAACAAGTTTGGAGGGACCTGCTAGAGACGCATGTTTATTTCAACTTAGTGAAGGGAAGGATGCATTGAAACCTATTTCCTGGAACCATTGATGGTGCTAGCGTGTTTCAACAATATCTAGGTTTATAAGAAGGAAAGTGATGGGGATAGTTCTAATAGTATTTCCATTGAACGCGATGACATGACCCCCTTTGATTGCAAGGACTGGAATGGTTCCTGAGGTGTGAAGGTCAGAAAGTTTGTTTCTTTCAGCATGGAATTACATGCCCCATAAGGTGACATCGTTGTTGCAACTTAACATGTTGCACAAGGTGAGAGTTTCCTTCCACATTCCCCAGTCCTCCTACAGTGTTCCTTTGCACCTCTTAGTGAAATTGCTAGTTTTATCTCAAGGAAATGGGTAGGAAAGAAACTATCACCATCGTCATGGTGGGGGACAGTCCCGTCACTGAGGTCAAAGCATAGTGTGAATTTTAGAGATATTATTATAAGATAGTTGGATTTAGTGTTCAAATTTTAAGCTGTTATGGTAAGGTTTTGTTTTTTTTTTTTTATAGAAGGATATAAAATTATCTTTTAGGTAAATGAAGATAAAAATAAGAAACTATTTGTTAAATTTGAAATGAAAATTACTTCTAATTTTTTGAGTTAAAAAAGACTATTATTAAAAAGAAAAGTAAAGGAAGTTATTAAATAGAAAAAAGAGCCAACTTAATGAACATAAATTATGGTTTTATACTTAGCAAGACTTGAAAACCTCTATTAAACAAAATTGATAAAAATTATAAACCAAATTTAATTATTATTGGAGCCTAACTTAATTGTCATTAGAGCCAACATGAAATGAAATTCCCTTATATATTTAATTAATTATTAACCTAAATTATATTAATTATAAATGTGACCTGAAATAAAATTCCCTTATATGACTATTAATAGCTCTAGTTAATCAAGCTCATACATTTCAATTGTGAATGATGAACTCACCTAGAAAGTCCTAAATGTTGGTTAAAAAATAAATAACAAGTTTTTCCAATTTTTATTATTTTTTAAAGAAATGTTATCATTTTCATACAATAGATTGTATTTTTATGGTGCTCCTGCATCCATGTATCACCTATTGGATGAAATTATATCTTAGTAGTGGGAGATCACAATCTTTGGTTGTGGTGATTTCTTTTGTTGATCACGAAGGATACACATCCTCTTGGTGTTTGGTTTACAAATAATACCTACCAATCCTATATGGCTCTACATGCAAATATTCTTACCTCTCACTCCACTTGGTTGTACTTGCCATTCTTGCTTGAATTTATAAATATATTCAATGCTAGTTCCTTATTATTAAAAATTCAATCCTAAATAAAAATTAGTATTCATTTTGTTAACAAAAAAAATAAATTTATTTATGTCTTCTCTAGCCAATTACCCTATAAGAAAGAGAAATTGTTTCATTGTAAAACCATTTTTTATTGCACCGAGACGCGTATTTTACAGCCAATATGACCCCAATGCGTAAGTATGTCACATCCTCAAAAAATAATAAAAATCATTTTCGCTAATGTCTCCCAATCTTAAACTATATATCACTTTTTAATCTTATTAATGGAATAAGAATAATTATTAAAATATAACTATGTATTTAAATGGATGGTAAATTATCTTGGGGAAATTGGCTTGGGGGACTGATCGCTGAGGTTGGAGAAAATATGCGTGAAGCTAGGGTTTGCAGAAGAAGTTCAATGTTGGGCACCATGGAGGGACGAGAGGGGGGGAGTTCCACTCCCTCCTACAGGCAGGCAGTCTCCAATCACTTCAATAAGCCACTGGAAGCTGAAACCGGGAGTTCAGGAAGAGGGAAACAGGAAAATAGAATCTCACAGGGGCAGGAAGATAAGCAGGAAGAAGTTAGAAAAGAGAAGCGAATAAAGGAAGACAACCAAAAAGATGCTCATAGAAGTCGGATAGGGCCATGTAACCTAGGGGTACCATCACACCCAGAGTGGTGTTAAGTGATCCAACGCTACAGGTGCATAGGGAGCACATGGCGACTCATGCGGTGATATGTAAATTCATGGGGTTATGGCCTTCGAAGAAAGCTTTAAATGCATGGATAAAGAATCATTGGAAACCTAAGGGAGAAATAGATATGCACCTTGGATCCAAGGGTTTCTTCACGGTCATTTTTACAAACCTAGAGGATAAAGACAAGATGTTTGAAGGAGGACCATACTTCTATGCTGCTACAGGCCTCTATATGTAGCCATGAGTGATGAATTTTGTTCCGGAATGAGAGACATTCACTTCAGTTTCGGTATGGATAAGACTCTATTCCGTACCTCTAGATTATTGGCAGCCAAAATCATTAAAATCCATAAGCAATAAACTAGGGTTTTTTTTTTTAAATATCAAAGGCCACATTGCGAGGAAAATACACCTCCTTTGCCCGTATTTGCGTAGAAATGGACCTTTTTAGAGCTCTACTGGATGAGATAATTCTAGAAGTATATGATGAAGAATGGGTGCAGATGGTGGACTACGAGCATGTTCCTTTCAGATGCCGCAAATGCCATGAACACGGACACCTCTTCAGAGATTGCCCTTTAAACAAAATCAAGAGAAGTATTAAAGCCACCTCTAGGAAAGAAATGGAATGTTTTACCAAAGTGGGAGGCAAAGGTAGAGGAGGGAGAAAGAACCAGGGGAAATTAAATGAGGAAAAGTAGATTAGTCAGAACAGGTTCAAGATATTAGAAGAAGAAGATAGGCATGATAAAGAGAACCAGGAACTAGAAGATAGCCATGCAGAGAAGGAAACCAGGCACTATGGAACTTGATAGGGACCAAGAGATGACCCCAAGCAAAGTGGGAATGGAGGATCATGAACTACAGGATATCCTTGATAGGGAGCATCTTGATCTGGAAAAGTTCCTGGAGTAGGGACAAACCAAAGGAGTGGAGTCACTACCTCAAGAGGAGTTTAACAAAGTACAACAACTATTTCTTTGGAGAAATCAGAATAAAGGTGCAGGGGTTAAAATAAATCATGATAGTCAGGTCAATGACCGGGTTAAATCGATGGAGGCAACATTGAGATAGGCTCCCAAGAACCCAGGCAAAAAAAGAGGGAGAAAAAAAATAGAATGAGCTGCTAATAGAATGTGGAAAACTCATGATCAACTCAGGTAAGATGAAAGACCTTATAAGTTACTCATTTACAAATATTTCTTAATGAAGCTTACAACATGGAATATTAGAGGTCTAGGAAGTAAGAGGAAATAGAGAAATCTCAACAATAGAATGAAAAATGAAAAACCAAACATGGTATTTATTCAGGAAAAAAAATGTTCAATAGGAAAAATAAGAGAAATACATAGCAAATGGCTTATTAAGTATGAATATCTAGAAGTTAAAGCAAACAAAGCAGCAAGGGGAATTCTCACATTTTGGAACCCTCTGAAATTTGGAACTATCTGTCAATGGTCATTCAACCTTTGGGGGACAACGAAGTTTATTTGATAAAAAATGTTTATGGTCCACAAAAGCCTGATGATAAACTCGGGCTCCTAGCCTCACTGGAGGAGCTAAGAGAAAGGCATCCTATATCCCCTAGATTCTGGGAGGGGACTTTAATATGGTCAAATCTCTATTGAAACAAAAGGTGGAACTAGATCACTAGGCAGAGATTCCATAGCTTTTCATAATTTCATAACCAACATGAGTCTAGTAGATACAGAGACAAGTAATGGTATCCTCACCTGGAATTATAAGAGGAGAGGAGTGGCTCAGGTGGCCTCTAAACTTGACAGATTCATTATTTCGAAGGACCTTATCCTCATAGGCCTTAACTTATCAGCTATGATACTACCTTTTGGAGGCTCAGATCACTGGCCTATTCAAATTGAAGCTTCATTTATTGGAACTCCGGGAAACATGCCTTTCAGGTTTGAAAACATTTGGCTTACCCATCCAGACTTCATCAGTAACATTGGAAAACGGTGGGCAAAAGATATGCATGTTCAAGGAACAAAGATGTTCCTTCTGCATCAAAGATTGAAATGCATCAAACATAGGCTTAAAGATTGGAATAAGAATGAGTTTGGAAATATATTCGAAGCCAAAATAGTAGTTGAACAGAAGCGACAGGAAATTAACCAGATCCTTATCATAGATGGCTTCACTGAGGAGAGTAAGGGACAAGCGGACTATCTTCAATAGAAATGGGAGGGCTTATACAAGCAAGAGGAGATATTTTGGGAACAAAAATCAAGGGTACAATGGTTAAAAGAAGGAGAAAGGAATACAAGGTTTTTTCACAAATCCACCATGGAGAATAGGGCTCAAAATACGATTACGAAAATAAAAAACATTCAAGTAATATAGCTCAATACACACCAAGAAATAGAGGTTGCTCTGATCCAACATTTCCAAGGCATAGCAGAGGAGCCTCTCATGGACAGATCACAATTTATCAATGACTTCACAAAGCACATTCCCAAGCTAGTGATGAGAGAAGAAAATTTTAATCTGAACAGACCAGTGAATGAAGAGGAGGTTAGCGGAGTCATTAAAGAAATGCAAAATGGGAAAGCTCCATTTCCAGATCGATTCAACGTGGACTTTTTCAAAGCCTGTTGGGATATAGTCAAACAAGATATACTCGATGTGGTGCAGGACTCAAGGAAAAACAAAATGGTTTTGAAGGCGCTCAATACTTCCTTCCTATCTTTGATTTCAAAGCAGGGTAATGCCATGACACCAGATATATTTAGACCCATAGAATTATGCAATGTGGTGTACAAAATTATTTCCAAAATAATTGTAAACAGGCTTCAGCCCCTTCTTCCAACTCTAGTGCCTGAGGAGCAAACTGGATATGTGGAAGGCAGACAAATTCTTAATAATATCATTCAAGCTCATGAGGTGGTTCTATTGCTTATTAAGAGCAATAAGCAGGCATGTATGATCATACAACTTGACCTAGAGAAGGCTTATGATAAGCTAAGCTGGGCATACATCAGGGAAATACTAATAGCATTTGGCTTTGACCGTTACTAGATACGGTAGGTGATGGCCCTTGTAACCACCTCAAGCTTTTCAATCTTGCTTAATGGTTCACTATCCAAAACCTTTAAGCCCTCAAGAGGACTCAGACAAGGAGATCTGCTTTCACCCTTCCTCTTTATTCTCATGATGGAAGGGCTAGGCAATGCGATCAAATATGCCAAAGTCGAAGGAAAAATCCAGGATCTCAAACTTACTCTGAATGGTCATGCCTTGACCCATCAACAATTTGTGGACGATACCATGCTGCAGAGTATACCAACTGTCAAGGAAGCTCATGCCTTCAAGAAAATCCTGAACGACATTGCTATGGCTGCGGGCACAGAGGTAATCCTTACCAAATCCAATAGTTTCTTTTTCAATACTGATATTGCAATTCAGAGAAACCTCACCAGAATTCTGGGCTTTCAAAGACATATGCTACCCTCCAAATATTTGGGAGTGCCTTTGATAGACAAACCTCTGAGCAAGGCAGTGTCGGAGCCTGTTACTAATAAACTCAAGGACAAAATCATGAAATGAATTAACAGGTCTCTAAACTTAGCAGCTCGGCTTGTTCTAGCAAAATCTATCCTTCAAACTATCCCCATCTTCATGTTTTCGGCCCTTCCAGCTCCAAAGCGAGTTGTGCAACACATCAGAAATATCCAAAGAAATTTTCTTTGGGGCAAAGGGGAAGAGAAAAAGAAATGGGCTTTGGTAGCCTGGGAAAAGATCTGTAAACCTAAGACACATGGAGGTTTGGGACTTGATGACCCTAAAACCCTAAACACAGTCATGGGGGAAAAGCTATGGTGGAGATGGCTAAAAGAATCGGTTTCCCCTTGGGCCAAAGTATGGAAAACAAATATGCAAACAATTGGCAAGAAAAGGATTACATTAGAATGTCTGCGATCATCAAAGGCTCACACATTTCGAACAAAGCTTGGGAGAATAGAGCCATTGCTCAGAAACACAGTTTCTGGGAAATAAGAGATGGAAACCTTGCTTGGTTTTGGGAAGATAATTGGCAACAAGAACCAAAACTGATAAAAGAATAATTTGCCTATCTCAAGAATGATATTGATGACAAAGGGTTACTCAGGATAAATGATTTCTGGGAGCAAGACAGAAGTGATAGAAAATGGAGAATATGGAAGAACCTGGTATACAGTGATGAATTCCCATTGAAGGCCCAGGCAGAAGCTATTACAACCATCTTGGAATAGAGAAAGATTCTGACATCAACATCTTTAGACCAACTGAGATGGGGTAAAAACAATGAAGGCGACTTTAACCTCAAAGAGGCCAAGCGAATAGCCCTTGGGCTTGAGTTCCCAAACCCTGATAAAGTATGGAAGGACCTATGGCAGAACCAAAACTAGATGAAAATAAAATTGTTCATGTGGTTAGTGCAACATAAAAAAAATTGACTTGGGAAAACCTCAGGAAAGGAGGGGTAGCTGGCCCATCTAAATTCTTGCTATATGAATTACAAGAAGAAACTATGGAACACCTACTCAACCTTTGCCCATTCACCTCCACCCTATGGAATTTGGTGGCTTCAATATTGAGTCAAACAAATAGGGACATTAGCAACATCACTAGTACTTTGAGGAATTGGCAGAAAAATTTCTCGAAGAATGAAATAATGAACAAAGCTTGGGCTTTGATTCCAGACTTTCTAATCTGGGATGTCTGGAAAGAAAGCAACAACAGAATCTTCAAGAACATGATTGGTTCATCCCAGAGCATAATGGCTCAGATTATAAGGCAGATCGGAGAGACTATAGGAACCCTCATAAAAAACCTTTCTGAGAAACCTACCTCAAGATCAGGAGGTGCAAATATTTATTTAGCTGGGGCTAAAGAGGTTTTTCCCCCAGGGTATAAACAAATCTGTAAGTCGTATAATAGTTAATAGGTTTTCTGGCAACCTCCCCCTAATGGTTTTATGAAATGCAACATAGATGGAGCCTCAAAAGAAAACCCTAGTATGGATGGTTATGGAGTCATAAGGGATGAAAAGGGCTTCATAAAATCCATCTTTTAATGTCATTTGAGGAAGTCCACTAAGAACATGGCAGAGCTCATGGCCCTTGAGCAATGCCTAAAGATCTTGAGGGACTCAAATTTAAAGAATACCATAATTGAAGCTAATTCTGAGTTGATAATTAATTCGATCAAGAAAATATGCAATGGCTTAGCACCAGAAAAAGTATCGAGACATTGGCGGTTACTTCCAATTTATCAATGTATACAATCCCACCTGAAAAACATGATAACCTTGATTTTCTTTCATTTGCGTTGAACAACCAACAGATTAGCAGATATATTGGCAAATGAAGGAGTACTCTACTCCAAGAGCTACATGAAATATGAATGGCCAAGGACCCCCCATGGATGGTTGAGGGAAGAGTGTGACAGACAAGCGCACTTAGACAGGGAGTTCTATCTAAACAGACGAAATTAATTGGATGAAGAATGACAGAAACAGAGGAATTTTGGTCTACATGAGGAAGCAGCTCTTGGTTAAATGCGAGTGGGATATACCCAGAACTCCTAGTGTCTACACTGATAATGTAGGCCTTTGGTTTTTTTGGCGAGAAAATGCACATGGAACAACATAAACCTTGGGTTCTCGGGTGGGAAAACTTATGCAGGAAGAGTCTTTGCACTGGCCCAAATCACATACAAGACAAGTCTTCACGGGTTAAAGTGTGGGCAGGTCGGCGAAATCAAAGTAATCTTATGCATTTATCATAGCAAATAGCGAGCCAATTAACAACCCATACGGACCCGAAAATTGTTTAGACTATGTTTTGATAAGGCTTCAGGTCCGCAACAAGTGTTAAGTTCTGTTCTAGTTGCGCGTTCCTATTTGGGTCACATGCATCTCATGGATTTCGAGCAGTTAAAATGTCCATGAGTTATCTCCCCAGGCGGACCCGAAATGGTTATAGAGTCAGTTCAAGAGTCTTTTTGGGTCCAATTAGATTGATAAAGAGTGAGCTTGAAGGGTTCCCGATATAGCCCCTCGACCGTTAGATATTCGGAGACAGATCGCATGGTGGATGGTGGTTTGTAAAGTTTTATGGGTCCTTGGCCCGGTTTGTGAGACTTTGGCTCGGTAACTAAGGTGTTGTGGGGCTCGACTATTATGTGGGCCGCAGAGCCTTGGATTGTAATATATTTTTGTAACTCTTTTATTTAGTGGAATAGAAGGACCTACTCTTGCTTAAGAAAAAAAAGAATGGATGGTAAATTATCTCATGCTTTTACTAGTTCCTTTATCATATATGTGAATTTGAATGGATCATAAATTTACCTTTAAAATTTTTTTTTACCACATTAAAATTCCAAATTAAGTAAAAGTGTAAACATTTTTACTCTATAGTAAAGCCAATGTCATTTCTTAAATCAAAGGAAAAATGTTAATTCAACACAAAGAATCCAAAATCTTGCTCCACAATATTTTAATACTTCTTTTAGCTAAATATTTGTAAAATCAATTTTTAAAAGGAAAAGCTATATCCTAGGAATATATTATAATCTTTAAAGACATAAATATTTCCACATCAAAGTTGTAATAATTGAAAATATTAATTTGATGTAGTTTTATTACAAATTTTGTTATCATGACATGTAAAAAACATCATTAAATCTAATATTGATATTAATATATTATAATATTAATATTATTAAATTTAATAACTTGGATTAAGCAATATAAATTAATATAATATTAAATTTTTATATATAATAAATTAATATATCATATACAATTACTTAGATATATATGAGGAGAACATACATACATGATAAGGGGTAAGAGGGAAGGAGAGTACATGAAGGAGAGGGAAGAGGAAGAATTAAGAGAGAAAGAGAAAGAGAGAAGTGAGAGAGGGAGAGAAGGGTAAGAGAGAAAGAGGGGCAGAAAAAAATATGGAGGGGGGAGAGGTAGTGACAAGGTTGGAGGGAAGATAGAGAGGGAGAGCGGGGGGGAGAGAGATAGTGACAAGGTTAGAGAGAGAGAGAGAGAGGAGAGAGAGAGAGAGAGAGAGAGAGAGAGAGAGAGAGATGGAGAGAGAGAAAGGGAGAGAGGGGAAGGACCAGAGAGAGGACTTGAGAGAGAGGAGGAGAGAGGGAGGGACAAAGTGATGGAGTTGGAGGGGGAGAGAGGGAGTGAAGAAGAAATACATAGAGAGATAAAAGTGGAGAAAGAAAGAGAGAGGGGGTTACAATGGAGAGATGGAGAGACTGTGTGTATGTTTTGGGGTGAGATAGAGAGACAAAGAAGGATAGATGGAAGTAAGGGGGGAGAGGAGAGAGGTAGGGAGATAGTCACATAGTTGGAGGGCGAAGAG
The DNA here is from genome assembly GCA_000404065.3 of Pinus taeda. Classification (NCBI taxonomy): domain Eukaryota; kingdom Viridiplantae; phylum Streptophyta; class Pinopsida; order Pinales; family Pinaceae; genus Pinus; species Pinus taeda. The sequence continues at coordinate 42,311 of APFE031409126.1, forward strand.
AAAGAGGGGGTTCAGGGCGGATAGAGTGAGGTGGGAGAGAAAGGGATAGAGAGGAAGGAAGAGAGAGAGGACATGACAGAGAGGAGAGAGGGACATAGAGAGAGGGAGTTCGACTGGGAGAGAGAGGGAATTGGAGGGGGAGAGAGAGGTAGGTAGGAAGAAATACATAAAGAGAGAAAAGTGGAGAGAGAGAGAGAGAAGGAACATACAGAGAGGGAGAGAGGAGATCAAGAGGGGAGAGAAATAGAAGGGTGAGAGAGGAGAGGGAGAGATAGATAGATATGGAGAAAGAGCTTATATGCTTTGGGAGTGATATAGAGAGACAAAATGAGATAGAGATATCTATGGGAGGTGAAGAGAGGGAAGACGAGAGAGATAGAGAAGAGGAAGGGAGAGATGGAGGGAGATATAGATATATATGGAGAGAGAGAGAGAGAGCGTGTGTGTTTGTGGGGTGAGAAATAGATACAAAGAAGGAGAGATGAAGGGAGATATAGATATAGATGGAGGGGATCGAGAGAGGGAAGAAGGTTTATTGCACAAGATGCATTGATTTCAATGTAGATGATGATTTATAATCCTATTTGATTGCTTGCACTAGATGCAATGATTTCAATGTAGATGTTGGTTTTTAATTATATTTGATTGTTTCCACTAGATTCATTGATTTCAATGTAGATGTTTATTTCTAATCCTATTTCATTGCTTGCTCTAGATGCTTTGATTTCATTGTAGATGGTGGTTTCTAATCCTATTTGATTGCTTGCACTAAATGCACTGATTTCACTGTAAATGTTGATTTCTAATGATAATTGATTTCATGCACTAGATGCATTGATTTTAGTGTAGATGTTGATTTCTAATCTTATTTTATTGCTTGCATTAGACGCATTAATTTCAGTGTAAATGTTATTTTCTAATCCTATTTGATTTCTCGCATTAGATAGATTGGATGTTGCTAATCTTGAGATTGTAAATTATTAAAATTATTTTTCAAGATTAGATGGAGGGGATATATAGGGAAGAATATTTCTTGCACTAGATGCATTGATTTCAGTTTAGATATTGATTTCTAACCCTATTTGATTGCTCTTTCTAGATGCATTGATTTCAATGTAGGTGTTGATTTATAATCCTTTTTTTTGTAAGCTTGGCAGGACTACATCTTCATCATGTCCAATATGTCACCTTGATCGGGGCAGGGAATTGAACCAATGACTTCACATCAAGGAATGTCATAACAAAGCACCTGATCATCGTCTATCTAAGACCCTATGGATGGTTTCTAATCCTTTTTATTGTTTGCACTAGATGCATTTATTTCAATGTAGATTTGGATTTCTAATCCTATTTGATTGCTTCCGCTGGATGCATTGCTTTTAGTTTAACGTTGATTTCTAATCTCATTTTATTGCTTGCATTAGATGCATTTATTTTCGTGTAGATTTTGGTTTCTAATCTTATTTGATTGCTTGCACTAGATGCATTAGATGTTGTTAATCTTGACATTGTAGATTATTAAGAAAAAAATATTTCCAAGATATATAGTAATACCTTAAAGGACAATATTAAGAATTAATTAGCTGTCAAAAGTTGTGATACCTAATTAAAATGAAATAGATGTGCATAATCAATCCTCGTGCAAAGTGAAAATTAATCCTTGATAAGATCATCTCTCTTCTATATCACCAACTAATTACCAATAGAAAATTACATATATTCAAAATTACTAATAGATACTTGCATATAATAATGTATTCATAATATTTATAAGAGGAAAAAATATATTTATAAACATTCAAAACAAATCAAAATATTCATGAAGGAGATGTGATAATTGTTTGGAGAAACAAATAATGTAAATATTTTATAATTGTAGTCACTCATTAATAATAATAAAAATACATTATTTCTTGACTTCGCTGAATAGCCTATAGATAAAAAATCATCAAAATATTCTTGAAGGAAATAAATTATTTCAAACGTTAGCAAAGAAATTTTTTATTTCAAGAGTAATCTTGACGCAATAAATTATTAAAAATACTCTTCAAGATATATTTAGTAATACCTGGAGGGACACGATCCAAAATTAATTAGTTGTAGGAAGTGATTCCTAAAATTAAATGAAATAGATGTGTAGTATCAATCCTACTGCAAACTATTGACAAGATTGTCTCCCTTCTTCATCACCAACTAATTACTAATAGACAATTACATACACATGTAAAAATATAACACAACCAATGTAACATTCAAAAACATTATCGTCCAAATTCAAACACATAAACACACCAACCACTCAAACCATCCAGACAAAGATGCACAAACCATTCAAGGCAAGTAACACAAACTAAATTAAAAAAGAGAATGATATGGTCATGCCAAGCAAAGAAAACATAATGTGAAATTTGAAGTTAATCTCAAACATATACATAATAATGATAATTTAAAAATGCGACATTGTTGCCCTCAACTAGAACCAACTTAGATCCATCTAAAACTGGATCTATCATGCACCGAGAGGGGTCAAATCCCTCGACGTGCAAATCTTTCCTCAAATTCTACACTCGAAAAAAAGGTTTGCACCTAGAGGGATTTAATCCCTCTCGGCGCATGATAGATCAGTGTTAGATGGATCTAAGCTAGTTTTAAAAAATGGTGTCCATCATATGATACTTATATGAATTATAAGTAAATGGTCCAATTGAATTCCCTCCATATAATTTTTATAAAAATTATAAGTAAATAATCCAATTAAATTTCCTCCATGTCATTCATATATCTAAAGTGTAATTAAAATAACCTTATAAAATTTCTCCCTATAACTTTTATTACTATAATATATATTCGAATGCCCTAAATTTAGTTATAATCTTGTACAATTAAATAGAAATATATATATAATATATATATATATATTATAATAAATATTTCATTTTTAAATTAAAAAAAAAAATAACTTATTTAATTTGTGAATATTAAAAAGATAAATAAAAATAAGCCTTCAAATTGAACTATAAATTTTCACTTCAAATTTTATCAATAACTTCTTCCATTGTCACGATGTACCAACTAAAAAGACGGATTTAATACTTTAATTCCATGATTATTAGCCAGAAGATCGAAAGAGGGGGGTTTGAATGGGTATTTCTTGGTCAACTACCAAGGAACAGATATCGCTGTAAAAGTCCGCTCTTTGTTCTCGAATTAGGGGACTAATGAATTTTTAAATGAGGCAATTTTTAGATTTTAAACCATGTGATTTAAAATTGGATTTGGACTTATTTTAAGAATGTTTATTTATGAACTCAAGTTTCGTAAATCTCATAGCCATCAGTTATATTTTTTTAATTAAATTTAAACTATTTATTTATGGTGAAATTTATGTATGTGAATTAAATTTATAACAGGTTGATCTTCTTTCGAGAATCCATCATAGAAGTTTGGTATCTTTAGTGGGACATTTCAATGAATCCAAAGAACTTATGCTTATATATGAGTACACGTCTCGGGGATCTTTTAAAATCACCTTTACCGTAGATCTGTTGTTTTATATATATTTGTTGACTCGTTGAGAAGTGAATAGCTAACATAACTCATCTTCATTTGCTTAGTTAACCGAGAGTATTTTGTTTCCTTTTCTAACCAAGAGTATTTTGTTTCCTTTTCTGCTTTAGGTAATGGTGCAAGAAATTCCCGACTCAATTCAAATCAAAGATATGGAATATATTTGTGGATGATACCTGTATTATTTGGTTTTTTGGTTCGGAAAAGTTATTTTTTTTTTCTCCAGTAATTTAATAATCAGTCTAGCTTCATAAAGTTTATTATGGAGTGTGAAGTCAATGGTAGGTTGTTTTTTTTTACGTTTTTATTTCAAAGAAATATGGTGGTTCTTTCTCCCACAATGTATTTAAAAAGAAAAGATAAAAAAGAATAGTATCTTCATGCTATTTCTCATTATTTCCCTGCTCAGAAGCTGGGTGTTCTCAACACTTAAGCCATTTGTGCATTGAGAGTTTCTGATGAAAACCATCTTACTGATGAAAAACTCGTCTCCTTAATGTTTTCAATAATAATGGATATAGTAGGCACCAGGGTCTTCAAGCTTTCCTTAAATCTAGCAAAGGTCCTATGATTAAAAAATATCCCAAAGAAAGGATTTGAAGGGTGCATCTTCCATTTATCCAAGGGACCACAAACAAGATTGCTAGGATCCTAAGGAAATATAAGGTTCCCTCAACCTTTAGACCCCTAAACATTGTTCGAAGCACCTTAAAATATGTAAAAGACCTAGCGGACCCTAATAATATGAAAGGTGTTTATGTAATCCCATGTTCTCGTGGGACACCATACGTTCGTGAAACTAGCCACTCAATAAATCAAAGGATTCATGAGCACACAACCAAAATCAAACATGGGAGGACCCAGAACATTCGAAAATGAGAAAACAACACATCTGCAATGAAGAGGTCCGGGTCATTGCAAGGATAGATCATTTATGTCACTAAAAGTTTAGGGAGACCATAGAGATTGAATGGAGGCCAAGTAATCTAAACAGAGACGACGATTGGAAAATATCAAACGTGGGAGGACCCAGAACATTCGAAAATGAGAAAACAACACATCTACATTGAAGAGGTTCGGGTCATCGCAAGGATTGATCATTTATGTCACTGAAAGTCTAGGGAGGCCATAGAGATTGAAAGGAGGCCAAGTAATCTAAACAGAGATGATGGCTGGAAAATATTAAACATGGGAGGACCCAGAACATTCGAAAATGAGAAAACAACACATCTACATTGAAGAGGTCCGGGTCATTGCAAGGATTGATCATTTATGTCACTGAAAGTTTATGGAGGCCATAGATATTGAAAGGAGGCCAAGTAATCTAAACACAGACGATGGTTGGAAAATTAGTAGTTATTGGGTCACTGCCCTTTCTTCTTCAGATTTATTATTATTATTATTATTTTATTTTATATATTATTATAAATCTTGAGTATTTAATTTATCTAATTATTATTAATTCGTAATTTTATATTCCTAAGATTTTTTCCCCTTTATATCTTTTTATTGTTTGTCTTTTTTCTTTCTAACCAGATATGATTTTAGATATTTTGTTTTAGTTCCCCCACACACACACACATATAGGGCTGGACTGGTAAGTTTCCCATATATTGTGTGTGTGTTTTCATAAGCATTTATATATATTCTTATTTCTTTGATATATTTATTCTAATTAACTTTTATTAACTTCCTGAATATTTCAATTTTTGTTATATTATAATTTTATTTTATTTTTTATTTTTTTTGCGGAAAATGAGGTGAGGTCCTCCTGAAGGGACCACACCACTCGGCCAAATTAATCCATACCTAACCTAGAAAGGATCAAGGATAATTGAACTCGTGACCTCCCAATGGCAAAGTGCTTTAGCAACAGGCCCTCAACCAATTGAGCTAACCCTTGAAGCTAATTTTAAGTTTGGAATTATTTATTTAGATTTTTCTTTATTCATTTGACTCTTTATTATTTAATTTTGACCAATCATTATATTTTAACTCTTAGAATTAAGTGTCTCTACATCACTCTCTTTATATAATCTGATGCCAAGTTCTCATTCTCCATCTTGTTACGATTAACCACACTTGATGGTTCGAAACATGTTGATAAATTATTCAAGATATGGATCACATAAGCCTAAATTTGGATATTATTATTTTTATTAAATTTTGTTGGATAGTTAAGGTAAACCTAACTTGGTCAAGTTACTTGTGGTTTTTGAGTTCCATACTTATGAGAACTCATGGTATTGACTCATGGTTTTAATGTTGAGTACAGAGTATTGAAGGCCCTAGATTTATCTTAACTTCAGATATGATCAAATCTCTTGAGATGCAAATAATTAAGTCTGGAGGCTCTCTCCAACCCAATATGGTAGAGATGTTGCGTTGTAATGTAATGTAATGTAATGGTTTTTGAGATCTAGGCTTATGAGAACTCATGGTATTGACCCATGTTATCTATGCGGAGTATAACATATTTAAAATAGTAAAATATAGCAACATAGATCTATCTTAACTTTAAATCTACCAAGAGTTAAAAATGTTTTTTTAAGAGTGAAAAAAGATTTGATCCCTATTGACTCTTATAGATTCAAAATTAAAATATACTTAAATTAATTTTGATTATTTCAAATCAATTTATAGTATTTGTTATTATTATATTTAAAAGATAAAATACATAATTATAAAATAAATTAATTTTAATTTAATAAACAATTGATTTATTTATTTAACAATTATAGAAATTTATATTATTAGTGTTATTATTACTATTTATATTAAAGTAAAAATAAGAATATATAAAATAAATTTAATTTTATATTAATCACATCTTTAAATAAACTGGAATAATTTGATTTACAAGTTTTATCAATCGACTACCATCATCATTCTCATTTATTATATATGAATTAACATCGATTTATTAATTAACAAAATTATAAATTTAAAAAATCATAGTAATTAATTATAGGATTGGGAAAGTCTCTTTTAATAATAACCTTTTCAAACAAATTAAAATATTGGCAATTTCAAAACTCGTCCATAATCAATTTTCAATTTACATTAACTTAATGCATTATAATATGCAATAACGACTTGAGCAAATTGTCCACGGATTTGTTTCATGGCCATTAAATTTTAAATAAAAAATTAATTTTAAGTATAAAACGTAATCGACCAAAGATATAAGAAGTGACTCTGCAATATAATAATTTTTAAAATAAACATTAAAATATCTGAAAATTCAAACTCGATCTTATAAATCAATTTTAATTAGATTCAGTTAATGCATTATCATCTGCAATAACGTGTGGAATAAATTATCCATGGGTGTGTTCTTTGTGGCACTCCACAAATCCAAAATTTTGTCCATTACGATGATTGATTATGGAAATTTGCACATAAAATTTGAATATAATTGGTATAGAAAACTCTAAGCATGTGGTTTATAAAAAAATAACCCTTCACACATATCGTGATAAAATAAATAATAAAATTTCTTGTGGATTATAAAAAAATGACCCTTCACACATTTCGTCATAAAATAAATGATAAAATTCCTGGTTGTTTATAACATATCGTCACAAAATAAATAATAAATTTTCTTGTCCATTATAATGATTGACGGTAAAAAATTGCATGCGAAAATATGAATATAATTCGTATGCAATTTTGTGTTATTTTCGCTGTTTTTTTCCTCATTTCGCGTTTTTCTTTTTGTATTGAGCGGATAGATTTAGTGCTGGTTGTTTTTATTTTGTTTTTATTTTCTATTTTCAGATGTTTGTTTGTTTGATGCATTGGTGTCACTTCTGCACTTTATAGATGGGTTGCTTTGTTTTTTCTAGGTCGCAAATATTGGTCTTTCAGGGTTTTATTTGGGATCTGTTTAAGCAGATTTTCTGGGGTTTATTTCTTTATCTACTACCCTGTCTGAGGGCATTTCTAAATACTTCTTTTAAAATATTTTTGTAAATGACCCAGTCCACATTTCTGCATATACTTTTTGCATTTACAATATTTAAGGTTCTTTATGAATATATCATACTTTTTCTTCCTTGGAAAAAAAAAAATATGAATATAATTGGTATACCAGACTATAAACATGTGGTTTATAAAAAAATAAACCTCGCACACATCGTCATAAAATAGATAATAAAGTTCTGCTAGTTCAAAATTTGTATTCATATACAATTCGAGTAGGACCATCAAACGGTCGGTTTACAAGTTGCAAGTTCTAAGTGACCCTACAAGCGGAGCTTTCCATCCCCTTCGATCGTAATTGCTTTATTTTATCTAAACTATGGAAGCACAATTCAATTCGATGATTCGCCCACTTCATCACTCCGTCACTCCGTTAGGTTTGACTCCAATGTTCTCGCAAAACTTTCGACTTATCAGTGGTCTTTTTAGTGTTTTTAAGATGTTTAATTTTAAAAGGAGTTATTTTAATTTTAATGTTTTTCTCTGTCGGGACGGAGGAGGTATATAGTATTAGTTTACGTTCACCCATTTGAACATGTTTTATTTTGGTGTTGACTTTAAGCTTATGAACATTTTGGTGTAGTGTGAAAAGGGGCCACAAGTGGGGTTGCGTTGCATAATGATGGTAGTCAAAAGGACACTGTGTCGGTTCAACCAGCGAAAAAAATATTGATATATTTTTATTGAGAGGTTTTTATTAAGCGAATCATGATATAGTTTTGTGTTGAATGGCAATGTAATTTTGATTAAGGAATTATGGTGGTATTTTAATATCAGGTTAATGGATCGGGTTTATATTATATTGTAACATTATAAAGAAATATAATAAAAGGAAAAATAGGAGGTGTAATTTTTAATTTTTTTTTTTTATTTGGGTTTTCAATGTAAATTTTTTGTGTTAAATGTGTGCGTCATGGAATTTTTATTTTTATTAAGAGTTTTTTTGCAGCAATTATTTGTCTAAGGTTAAAACATAATTTGGTTTCAAAGTAGTTTGGACACTTCGATTGTGTAGGGGTTACCCATCAAACTTGTGATTTCAATAATTCCTTGCTAGATTTGAGAGATATTTTCATTAAGAGTTTTTTTGCAGCAATTATTTGTCTAAGGTTAAAACATAATTTGGTTTCAAAGTAGTTTGGGCACTTCGATTGTGTAGGGGTTACCCGTCAAACTTGTGATTTCAATAATTTCTTGCTAGATTTGAGAGAAATAAGTCCGGAAAAACCCAACAGAAATGCTTACAAAAAATCGCACTAAAGACAACTCAGAAAAACCCATTCAAAACCCCTCTTTTGATCTTTTGGCTAATAATCATTGAATATTTTGCATCCATTCATGGAATTAAAGTTGTTAAATATGTCTCTTTAGTTGCTATCATTGTGACAATCGAAGAAGTTATTAATAAAATTTGAAGTGAAAATTTATATTTCAATTTGAAAGCTATTTTTATTTATCTTTTATATTTTCCAATTAAAATAAGTTTTTTTTTTCAAATTAATGAATATATATATAATATTATATATAATAATTATTATATATATATATATTATATATATATATTATATTATTATATATAGATACTATAGATATATAATATATATATTCCAATTGCACAAATTTAAATAAAAAATACTTATATATAATAAAACACTTAGGTATATAAAAAATTGTTTTACAATGAAAACAATCTCTTTCTTATAATTGTAATTGGCTAGATTATTCAAAAAATCGCAATGGGTTCTTAAAAGAAATAATATGGTATTATTTTGTATCTAAAGTTCAAACATTGTGCATTATGATGCATGGCACCATCTGCAACAGAAGACATAAGCAAATTTATTATTTTTGTTAACAAAATGAATACTACTTTTTATTTAGGATTGTTTTTTATATAATAAAGAAGTAGTATTGAGTAGATTTTATCCCTCGTGCATATTCTCATTTTTCATATTAAATAGACATAAGGAAGACATGAAGGTAATATTCATAAATGAAAGCAAGAATGGAAAGTACAACCAAGTGGAGTGAGAGGTAAGAATATTTGCACATAAAGCCATAGAGGATTGGTAGGCATTGTTTGTAAATCCAAACACCAAGAGGATGTATCTTCTTTCTGAGCAACAAAAGAATTCGCCACAACTAAATATTTTGATCTCCCAATACTAAGATTTAATTTCAATAATATGGTGATCTGGATGCATGGCTCCATAAAAATAATTATTGTATTTTAAATTGATAACATTTCTTTAAAAATAATTAAAAAAATTAGAAAACTTTTTTTGTGGCCGAGGGGCGCTCAAAACCTATATGGGGGTAATGGGGTAGATCTTCACATGAAGAAAACACATAAAATGTTAAACATAAAATGTTAACATTTTTTAATCTAAGTGTCGACCCTATTCTATTAATTAATCTAATTATTTAATGATAAAAAACAATATAATTTAAATATAAAGAGGTCTACAAACACTAAAAAAAACCATGATAAAGAAATAAAACCGTTTTTTATATTTACTACAGAACTATGGTAAATAAATAAAAAATATAAATAAAACAAAGGTATAGTAAATAAATAAAACATTTTTTATATTGGAGATTTATTTAGTGCAATTTTTTGAACTTTCCGACGTTGGAATCCTGCTAAAAAATTTCAGGTGAAATCTAAAATTGTGGTATTTAAACTAGTTTTTTGACTGTATATATGGATTCAGCACCTTGAAAAACCCTAGGGCACTTCGATTGTGGAGGGGTTACCCATCAAACTTGTGATTTCAATAAATTCTGGTGGAAAACATTGAGGTGAAATCTTAATTTGTGGTATTTAAACTGGTTTTTTTTACTATATATATGGATTTAACACCCTGAAAAACCTCTAGGGAACTTCGATTGTGCAGGGCTTACCCATTGTTGACCACTCCGTGTCAACTACCCATAGCAGTGCACATTTTTGCAAAGGAATTCCTTCATGCTTGAGTAATCAAATATCCAGGATTCATCAGTCATCAGTCTATCAGAGTTATAAACCCATTCTGCAATGTTTGTAATGAAAATGATTCTAGTAAGACCATATACATATGTAACACCCTAGGTAAGCCTATTTTTTTATTGATGATTTTCATCCTAGGAGGTTTTTCGTCTCACTGATTCATCTGTGTTTCTAAACACGGATGGTCAACAAAGTTTTTCCCTCTAGCCTCACCCCAAAGCTAGGGTGGAATTTATCGTCAAGGTCTTAGGTGAGTCCTAGTATTCTAGTCGAATCTTTTGTAAAATTGATTTGGTAATAATTTATGCTAATTGGCTAAATTGTTTTGTTACAAGTCACTTGGTCTACTAGATCATATTGGTGGCAGAATTGGGTAAATTATTAAGGGTCTATGTCTAAAGGTGTTTTCCCCTTTCAAGGGTTGATTTAATTATAATATCTTGATGTAAAAATATTTTGGTGCATGGTGCCTCATATTTAGACACCATGGCCTAAATATTTAAAGGTGGAATAAATTATTAATACCCTTTAGTATCATTTAATTAACTTTTCTAGCCAAAATAAATTAAAATTCTAAGAGAGAAAATTAATTTATTTTTATTTTTGGTTTTTCGACAAAAAAATGGTTAAATAATGAGTCAGAGTTTGGTTAGAAAATAAAAAAGAGAGAAAAATAAATTCTCTCATAGTGAAAAATATTAAAAAAGTGAATGTGCACTTTTCAAGAAGAGAATCTCCACAAGTCAAGAAAGAAAATATTCAAGAAAACATTTTTGGCGTAGAAAAAAGGAATTAATTCCCAGAAAAATCTATTTTTTAATGAAAATCGAATTTATAGTCCAAGTTGGTTAAGAGAATGGGGGTTTTTCGAGGAGAAAATGTTAGAAA
>APFE031409127.1:0-12220 GCA_000404065.3 Pinus taeda
AGATCTATGATTGGAAGTCTACTTTACTTGACAGGTACCCGACTGGACATCATGCATGCAGTAGGAATAGTTGGACGATTTCAGGCAAATCCAAAGGAGACTCATCTTCAGGCAGTGAAGAGAATTTTCAAATATCTTCAAGGGACACAAAATTATGGCTTATGGTATCCTAGAGATACAGATCTCACACTTCATGCTTATACAGATGCAGATTGGGCCGGAAGCATGGATGACAGGAAGAGCACAAGTGGTGGTGCATTCTTTATAGGTTCCAGATTAGTATCTTGGTTCAGCAAGAAACAGAGTTCGATTGCCTTATCTACAACTAAAGCGGAATATGTTGTTGTTGCATCTTGCTGCACTCAACTCCTTTGGATGATGCATACCTTGCAGGATTTTCAAATCACTTGTACACCACCTATCTCCATCTTCTGTGATAATACAAGTGTAATTAGCATTTCAAAGAACCCAGTCATGCATTCAAAGACCAAGCACATACCAATCAAGTATCATTTTCTCCGGGAACAAATGCTGGAACAAAAGGTCAAAGTGGAGTATGTTCCCTCCAAGGAACAAGTTGTTGATATACTCACCAAACCATTGCCCAGGGGGACATTTGAATACCTCAGACAAAAGCTGGGGGTTGTTGATGCATCATCCTGTTGTTGAATCTTGTCTATTGTACGCAGGTGGATACATGTACATTTGTTGGTCTATGTGGGTCGAATGGGTCTATCAGAAATCATCTGGCACAGGTTCAGGGGGAGCATATATTCTTCTAATGACGCATTGTTGGCATTATCTTAGAAATCCTTGGTTTGATTTCTCAAGAGTTTTCTAGTGGAGTAGATCAACGTGTGCTGGTTTGAAGGTTGATTCTGCTGATAGTTGTTCTTGTCTCTATGTCATGTACTTCTTTTTATATCAAGGTCATGTAACGGCCTATTTTGGTTTCCCCACTATGCCTGGGATGAATGAGTTTTGTCTATCTTGTGTATTCCCACTTGGATGGGAGATGGATGTATGTATGAGTCTTGATGATAGGAAGGTTACTTATAATGTATGGAGTCATGTTCTTTCTTGTAGAACATCTTTTTGCAGACAGCATTTTAGCATAGAGCATATACAAAGGGGGAGCTCGTTCAGAGTTTTCCGCAGGTACTTAGGGGGAGTGTGGTAGTCCTCCCCTTTACCCTTGATGTCAAAGGGGGAGAGTGATTGGTTGTTGTTGCCATCAAGTCCAAAAGGGGGAGATTGTTGGCATTATGATACATATGTTGTACTTGATGGAAACCCACTCATCTCAGATGATAAATTATAGTGCAGCAAAGTTATTTTCTGATTTCGCAAGTGCTCAAATCAAAAGATGCGGTCATCGGCAGGTTGCGCAGGAAAATCGTTGAAAAGTTGTGGATATGTTCACAGGTCTCCCGCACAAAAGTGCAAACCTAAAGTTCACGGACTTTCATGCAGAGAAAAATTCACGTACTTTCATGCAGAGAAAAGTTCCTTTCATGTAGAGAAAAGTTCACGCACTTTCATGCAGAGAAAAGTTCCTTTCATGGAGAGAAAAGTTCACGCACTTTCATGCAGAGAAAAGTTCACGCACTTTCATGCAGAGAAAAGTTCCTTTCATGCAGAGAAAAGTTCACGCACTTTCATGCAGAGAAAAGTTCACGCACTTTCATGCAGAGAAAAATGCACGCACATGGGAAATCTTATGGTTGGTTCATGGTATTAGTCCGACAGTTTTTGATCCATGGTATTGCATCTAAAAGAGTTGAACCCAAGTATTGGGTCCGTGGTATTGTTTTGTTATGGTTTTGGACCATGGTATTGAGTAAGGCCTAAGACTATAAAAGGAGAAGAAGATCATTAGGCAAATACATGGAAAAAGACTTGAATATCTGATGTAGTATGAGATCCAGTATGCAGGATATGGGTTATGATGCATTGCTTGATCTGAGCTAAGGAGGGATCTCACCGGTTGATGGAGAACAAGATCTAAGGATAGATCAGGATAAATGGTTTGAAATGAATCATCTTTATATGGTTTGATCATGGATAGACTAGATCTGAATTATTGATGCATGTTTTATTGTATGAATGTTATGATCTGGGTATGACTGATGTTTGAAATAGCCACAAAGTCATGATTGAATATGTATAGATCTGTACATGGGTTGGCTTTGGCGAAAGCGCGTATATACACGGGTTCGATTCATCTTAGTAGCATATACATAATGAAGTTTGATGTTTGAAGTTGTAGTTGGGTTTGTTTGCTATTGCAGAGTTCTGTAGTCTGCGATGTGTTCTGGTGGCTGTGTTGTTGACAGGGTTTCAGTGTTTCAGTGATTCAAAAATTGATGATGCTAGTATTGATTGTTTTGTGCTTCAATGGTATTGATGGGTCTAATATGAAAATTGGATGAAATGTGGCCTTCAGATTATAGTGTTGTGCTTTAGGAGTATCCAGTCTGAAAATGTATGAAACGTGGTACCTGGAGGAAGAAAGAGAAGGTTGTTGCCTTCTGTAGGTTGGCACCTACGTACTAGTACATCATCTAGTACAAGAGCTAAGGGGGTGGTAGCTCCCTTCCAGTAGTAGCTAGAGAACGAGTAAAGGTTGGAGCATTTTAGTAGGCCAGCACCCACGTACTAGTAAGTGGATCAGCTAGTACAAGAGCTAAGGGTGTTGTAGCTCCCTTCCAGGAGAGTCTGGAGAAGGAGAGAAGGTTGTAGCCTTCTTCAGGTAGAAGCCTGCGTACTGGTATAAGACTACACCAGTATAGAACTATTGTAAAAGAAGTTTCTTATTAAAAGAAGATAGAGACGACTTGCAGCAGGTGGTTTTCACCCACATTGGGTTTCCACCTTATATCATGGTGTTCATGTGTGCTTCTTGTGTGTGATGATCTGTTATGTTTTACTGCATCTGCTTACTATACATATGGTTAAATAAGTTCTGATGCACTAACTAAATATCAACATTTAATGGATTAATTGAATCATAAGTATTCTAGATACACGCTAGTTGCATTAGACACAGTTGCGTTGAAGTAGCGTATATGTATCTAAGTATAGAAATGAAAAAGTTTTATTGATTTGATAATACTGATTCACCCCCCCCTCTCAGTATTATTTCCAACAAAGAGGTATTCAAGTATGCTTCAGTACTTGTATATCTTTTTATCTATTTTTAGGGAGACAAGTTTCCATTCACTTTGCGTAAGCTAGATGAAGAAGGGAACCAAAAATCAGTTATGTTTTGGACTTGTATGGGAATGAAGGAGAAAAAATAATTTTCATGTAAACAGTTCATAGAATTGTTTTTTCATATAGCCATTAATCTTCTGAGTAGTACTCTAGAACCAGGTATTAGTGATGAAATTGTAAAAGTTTTACAACTAGTTGATCAAGCCACAACAGGAGATTGGTATCTTTACCAAAATTATACAGAGATCAGAGTCTTTGGTTGTGAGCTTCCACCTTACAATATACCTAAGTACCTCCCTATGATAATTTTTTCATTAGAACATATTAGGTAGAGGCTTAATGTAGATGAAGTGCATTTTGTGGTTGCAAAGAAGAAATCATAGTTTAAGCTAAAAGCTCAGGTTGGTCCATTCATCTGTAACAATAAAGCAGTAGGAGAAGAAGCAGACAGGTTATTGAAAGAGATGAAGTTTGGCCTTAGCTTTACTTGGTCTTATGACCCAATGGGAGTGATTTCAAAACTTAGAGTAGAAAGTAAATTTACTCCATATCATCACACAGCCAAGCCTGAGATTAAGAAATACAAAAATCTATTAGAATGGAAGGAAAACACTCTTCAGTAAGCCGAAGAGTAGGTAATCTCTACTTCAAATATGCAACTCCACTTGCACAAAAAAAGATAGCTAAATGAGGAAAGGAAGAATATTCATCCCCTATAGAAGAAACATCAAGTAAAGGCTTTAGAATTGTACACAGAAAGAAGAGGCCTAAGATCTCTTTGAAGTTCAGTGCAACTAATGAGTCAAAGAAAACAACATTTGATAGACTTGGAGACACATATCTTTTCACACAATCTGGTGGACAGTCTACTCAGTCTCCCACTCATTCCACCACATCTCATGAACAACAGGTGATTCCGACCAGTGAAGGCAGTGAGTAGGATAAAGAAGATGATATTTTTCATGTTTTCAGTGAAATTAAGAAGAAGAATGAGGAATTAAAGTTAAAGAATTATAGTCAATTCTGGAAACATTTTTCTAGTTCTCAAGCCAAACTTCTTTTAGGCTTTGACATTGAAAAGGGTAAGACATAGATGGCTTTCTTACAAGCTCAGATTCCACAGCCCAAAAATGCTGCACATTACTAGAAGGAAACCTCCATTGAATTTAATGTTAAAGATGTACATCCAATTGACCAAATTGAGATGCACAAATAGACTGGCCAAATGATTTCTTCTACTTTAACTAACATTGCCATGAGTATGTCAAAGTTTCAGGTCACCTTGGCTAATACACAGTCACAACTTAATATCGAGAAAGTTTCCTCACTGGCAAAAGACACCAAGATCAAATCTTTGGAAGAGCTGGTGCTGAAGATGAGATATGATCCCTCCAATATAAATGCTGCAAAAGAAATTATCAAAAAGAAAAATGTTGAGGTTTCAACATTAAGGAAGCAACTGAAATTTCCAGCTTCAGAGGATCCAATGACTAAAAAAATTGAAGAAATTGAGGCTCAGAAATCTGTCATGACGAAGCTCATCATGGAACAAAATCTGCAAATAAAATAAATGGAGGAACAAATGGAAAAACTTGTAAAAGAGATAGAGGAAGACATGAAAAAGGCCAATATTCCAATGGATATAGTTCCTCTTGCAGTAGTCCCTATAATTATAGTTTCTACCTCAGGAACAGTAGCAACCATAGGTACAGCAGAAGGAGCTAAACAACTTGTTGAAGTTGTTCAGAACCTGTCTATTCAGACAAAGGAAATCAGGAAATTGCAGGATCAGCTGAAGACACTACAACACATGAAAGCATTTGCAGACAAATCACATGCAGTTGAGTTGCAGAGGGCAAGAGGCCAAATTGAGGTATTGTAGAAAGAAGTCAAAGACTCTTACCTTGGAAATACATTGGTTTTAGTAAAGGAGATTAAATGGGAAGAGATCATTGAATCAATCAAAGATATTTGGCCTTATATCAGAATAATTTTTTATCAAAAATACTTGTTGGAAAAAACTCAAGAAGATATTAAAACTATCTCAAATGAACTTGAGGACAAGCTAGAAATAGCCACCAATATAATCAAGTTTCTGAATTCTAAAGATATCTATGATCTTCAAGAATTGGGTATTTATGAGAGGACAACATACATATTGGAAGTGAATAAAGTTATTACAAAGAAAATTCTTATTCTTCAGTTGAGGAAAAGTGCGGCAGTGTTAATGTTATAGTTGAACGTTTTTTCAGCGGGCTAGAACCCTTGACCAACAAGGGTTTTCCCTCCATATTTTTTATAAATGATAATTTAATTCCTATTAAAGGCATGTCTGCAAGCTCACAGAGGTCAAGACTAGTGCAGCTACAATTTCAAATATAAAGGGTACAACAACACTAAGGATTGTCCTAAGTGCCCTCCGAGATACATTTTCATTCTTAATGAAATAAAACACATATTTTTAGTAAAACCTACTTTTACTAAATAGACAAAAATGGATGAGGTTTATTCAAGGGTAACTAAGTTATCTATCCCAGATAAAAAATGATGGAAATAGTTAACTGATTTACTTGACTGAAAGAAAGATCAAAAACATCTAGCATTTTGGGGAACACTCATCCATAGGTCCACAAAATTTAGAGTTTTGAGGAACAATCATCCACAGTTCAACAACAAAATAGTGACAGATCAACTATCAATTCATTTTTCTTAATTTTTTATTAAGCTATTTTTGTAAAA
The DNA here is from genome assembly GCA_000404065.3 of Pinus taeda. Taxonomy (NCBI): domain Eukaryota; kingdom Viridiplantae; phylum Streptophyta; class Pinopsida; order Pinales; family Pinaceae; genus Pinus; species Pinus taeda. The sequence continues at coordinate 5,956 of APFE031409127.1, forward strand.
AAATTTAAGATATTTTCTTAACACTCAACTTGTATAAATAACTCTCTTGGGTGGTACCTTTCATAAGCAATTTTGTAAAATCATTGATGCACAAGTTGTTTTTAAATCACTAATAATAAAGCAAAGGATTCTGAATTTGGCCTCATACAGTTTTGTTTCTTCTGTAAGTTTTTCATGTGTTTCATTAATTTTGTTTATTCTTCATGTGTTTAAATTTTACAGAGATATCAGGTGAGAATAAATGTGTTACATTTATTCTTAAAATTCCTTTCTAAAGTTATTATCATAAAGAGACTGAGATATTGGACTGTCGGTTTGAAAGGCTCTCTCTAAATCATAAAATTGTCAGCATCTTATGTAATCTCAAGCATAGTTTGTTTAACTTTTGAACATTGGATAAAGGTTTTCCACTTATGGTAATTTATCTTTCTGTGTGAAATCTAAAATCACTAGTTCGTATAATCATTTGAGACATCAAATCTCTAGCTGGTAAATTCCTAGCTCACTACATTCAAGGCTCACTACAATTGGAAATAACATTGTTCTCCCCATGGTAATTAAAATGTTGTGATGGTCTACAGACATTAAATCTTTTGTAGATAGCACTATCTCCATGACCAACCCAAATTCTTCCTTGATGCAAGGTCAGAAACTTATTGGTTGTATGGCTAGAAGTCTTCTATCTCACATTTGAGGTTCTTTGGATTAAGTGCGTGGAACCACTTGTATCATGAAAGACATGATATATCTTCTGTCCATTAGAATCCACATAGGACTTTGGTTAGCTACTATGAAACTTTTTAGGGGTATCATCTTTATGACCCTACCTCTCACCAAGTGACTAAGCATCATGATGAGCCTTTTCATGATGACTAATAAGATCTCTTCTATAGCTCCTTTTTGGTGATGACTCTCAGCATGTATCCATGGAACATGCCTCTTCTTCTCTTGTTGGGTTTCTTTTTGATGAATTCTAGCTGGTTGTAGTAAACTTCTCAACATCTCCATCTTGTGTTGGTCCACCTATACAAACTTCTCTGAGTTCATTCTTTGTATTATTGAATAGCCTATGGGGAGTTGAGACTAAAGGGATTACTTCATCATCTAGACCATCTTCTCCTTTGGATGTTTCTTCCAACCTTCCCTTGCTAGATGAGGTAATCAATGTTCTAAAATTTGGTGCAAATTTTCTACTAACTCATGATAGTACTTGTTGCTTCGATGGATGTTGTTTACTTGACCCTAGGAGCTATGATATTGGCGGGACTATGGACACCTATCTTCTGATTTATATGCATTGCATGTATTTGGTGATGGTTACACTTAGCCCTCAGCATTTTAAAGTTGGTAATGGACCCCATTCAGGTTACTTCGGTTCTTTTGTTCACAGGATCCTAGTGGGTGTGCACTATGCATTCACTTGAACTTTAAGACCTAGGCTCAATATGTCATTAAAGTAAATGGATTACCAATAACCATATTAAACAAAAAGGTAAAATCACTAGTTCATATAATAATTTGAGATATCAAATCTCTAACTGGTAAATTCCTAGCTCACTACATTCAAGGCTCACTACAATCGGAAATAACATTGTTCTCCCCATGGTAATTAAAATGTTGTGATGATCTACAAACATCAAATATTTTGTAGGTACTACTGTCTCTAGACTAGCCCAAATTCTTCCTTGATGCAAGGTCAAAAACTTATTGGTTGCATGGATGGAAGTCTTCTATCTCACATTTTAGGTTATTTGGATTAAGTGCATGGACCTACTTGTATCATGAAAGACAGGATATATCTATTGTCCATTATACTCCTCATAGGACTTTGGTTGGCTACTATGAAACTTTTCAGTGGTATCATCTCTATGACTCTACCTCTCACCAAGTGACTAAGCATCATGGTGCTATCTTTGATGAACCTTTTCATGATGACTGCTAATATCTCTTCTATAGCTCCTTTCTGGTGATGACTCTCAACATGTATCCATGGAACATGCCTATTCTTCTCTTGTTGGGTTGGTTGTAGTGAACCTTTCCACATCTCCATCTTGTGTTGGTCCACCTATACAAACTCTTCCAAGTTCATTCTTTGTAGTTATTTAATAGTTTATGGGGAATCAAGACTAAAGGGATTAATTCATCATCTAGTCCATCCTCTCCTTTGGATGTTTCTTCTAGCCTTCCCTTGCTAGATGACGTCATCATTGTTATAAAATTTGGTGCATATTTTCTACTCACTCATGATAGTACTTGTTGCTTGGATGGATGATGTTTACTTGTCCCTAGGAGCCATGATATTGGTGGGACTATGGACACCTATCTTGTGCATGCTTTTGGTGATGGTTTCTCTTAGCCTTGTGCATTTTGAAGTTGGAAATGGAACCCATTGAGATTACTTCAATGCTTTTGTTCACGGGATCCTAGTGGGTGTGCACTGTGAATTCACTTAAACTTTAACACCTAAGTGAAATATCTCATTAAAGTAAATGGATTACCAACAACCATATTAAACCAAAAAGTAAAATCACCAGTTCCTATAATCATTTGAGACATCAAATCTTTAGCTGGTAAATTCTTAGCTCACTACAATTAGAAATAACATTGTTCTCCTCGTGGTAATTAAAATGATGTGATGATCTACAAACATTAAATCTATTGTAGATACCGTTGTCTCCATGACCAACCCAAATTCTTCCTTGATTCAAGCTCAAAAACTTATTGGTTGCATGGCTGGAACTCTTCTATCTCACATTTTAGGTTCTTTGGATCAAGTGCATGGACCCACTAGTATCATGAAAGACATGATATATCTCCTGTCCATTAGAATCCTCATAGGACTTTGGTTGGCTACTATGAAACTTTTTAGGGGTAACATATCTATGACCTTTCCTCTCACCAAGTGACCAAGCATCATGATGACTTCTAAGATCTCTTCTATAACTCCTTTCTGGTGATGACTCTTAGCATGTATCCATGGACTGTGCCTCTTATTCTCTTGTTGTGTTGCTTGTTGATAACTCCCAGCTGGTTGTAGTGAACCTTTCCACATCTCCATCTTTTGTTGGTCCACCTATACAAACTCCTCTAAGTTCATTCTTTGTAGTTATTGAATAGTCTATGAGGAGTCGAGACTGAAGGGATTACTTCATCATCTAGTCCATCCTCTCCTTTGGATGTTTCTTCTAGCCTTCCCTTGCTAGATGAGGTCATCATTGTTGTAAAATTTGGTGCATATTTTCTACTCACTCATGATTATACTTGTTGCTTGGATGGATGATGGTGACTTGTCCCTAGAAGCCATGATATTGGTGGGACTGTGGACACCTATCTTGTGATTTCTATGCATTGCATGCTTTTGGTGATAGTTACACTTAGCCCTAGGAATTTTGAAGTTGATAATGGAACCCATTCTGGTTACTTCAGTGCTTTTTTTCACTGGATCCTAGTGGGTGTACACTATTCATTCACTTGAACTTTAACACCTAAGTTTAATATCTCATTAAAGTAAATGGATTACCAACAACCATATTAAACCAAAAAGTAAAATAATGAGTTCCTATAATCATTTGAGACATCAAATATCTAATTGGTAAATTATTATCTCACTACATTCAAGGCTCACTACAAACAGAAATAGCATTGTTCTCCCCATGGTACTTAAAATGGTGTGATGATCTACAAACATTAAATATTTTGTAGATACCACTGTCTCCATGACCAACCCAAATTCTTCCTTGATGCAAGGTCAGATTATTATTGGTTTCATAGCTGGAAGTCATATATCCGACATTTTAGGTTCTTTGGATCAAGTGCATGGACAAACTTGTATCATGAAAGGCATGATATATTTGCTGTCCATTATACTCCTCATAGGACTTTGGCTGGCTACTATGAAACTTTTTAGGGGTATCATCTCTATGACCCTACCTCTCACCAAGTGACTAAGCATCATGGTTCTATCTTTGATGAACCTTTTCATGATGACTACTAAGATATCCTCTATTGCTCCTTTATGGTGATGACTCTCAGCATGTATCCATGGAACAGGCCTCTTCCTCTCTTGTTGGGTTGTTTGTTGATGACTCCTAGCTGGTTGTAGTGAACCTTTCCACATATCCATCTTGTGTTGGTCAACCTATACAAACTCCTCCGACTTCATTCTTTTTATTTATTGAATAGTCTATGGAGAGTTGAGACTAAAGGGATTAGTCTCATTTGGATTTTTCTTCCAGCCTTCCCTTGCTATATGAGGTCATCATTGTTGGTACTTCATCTTGAGGTGTACATTCTAGCGTTGCTTCTCCTTCTAGAATGTAGTGATGTCCAACTTTGAGATGATATTGTTCATGTGGATGTACAACAATTTGTTGATGATGGTAACAAACCCCTTGCTACATCATTTCCAACTTTTCTTTGATGGTTTGTTTGTTGGTGATATCATTCTTCTTGTTCTGGGTTGATCATGGTGATGGGTGTACCTTTCATTTTGATGTAGATATTTTGTCTTGATGCATGTTTTCTTTCCAGTCATGGTTTTATGGATTATAGTAGCATGATCCTAGAAACATGAATCAGTATGTGTGATATCATGAGTATGATGTGCTCACAAAATTTGTCTCAGTGTTTTGAAACTTGTCCAAAGTCCCAAAGGAAAGATGATTTAGCACTTGCACACATGTTGAGATTATTGACAACAGTAAAGGGAAAACAAATGGACTTAGTCTAGAAGCTCCGAGGTCATCACTATGACTGGAAAAGATAGAAAAGGCTAAAAGATAACCAAGCTACTCATGTGTTGACTTTTAAAACAATGTTGGAATTCCTCATAATAAAGGTGTTGTTAGGCTCAGTGGTGTGATGTTCTTTGTTAGTAATTTGTTATAGACTGGCTAATGTTGTTCCATTTGATATATGTTGTTCTATGCCAGTGAATTTGAAAGGATAATGGCAAGAATTTCACATGGATCTGTTCACTTAACAACCTATATCCAAATAATTACACTAGAATTCATTCTCAGGTTTGATATTATTTCATGTCCAACCAATTTTTCCAAGAACTAAACAAATACATAGCTTGTAATGGATGTTTGACATCCAAGAATATTTACACTTCATATGTAACATTATGCAATTGTGGTGTTCATCATACAATGTTACACTGTAGCTACACAATAATGTATTGATTAGGTCATAGGATTGAACTCTATCGCAGTTGTTTTGACAGTTCAATCTGCTATTCTTATAGCTCATTCTCTCGTATCCAAAATAAACATACATATGAACCAATTTGTCTTAATCTGCATTATCTATATCAAAATCTTTTCATATTATTTTTTTATGACCTTGTGATATCTTACATAATTTATGTAGCTCTTGATTTTTGTAGAGTACCCATAATTTTGTATGATAATTAATGGCTATTCCATACTAATCTATTGGACCTACATTGTTCCCAATTTCAATGTGATAGGTTTGGCAGTATGATTGCATGTTTTTGATATTCCTCCATCAATGTTCTACATGTGCATTCGCCACCTTCAAAATTAGGGTTCCATGATCCACATCAACAAGATTGGCTCAGAAAGGAAGCTGCAGAGGTACTTTGTTATGAACCAGGTCAAGAAAAGATAAATCAATGCCTTAGAATTCAGCCTCTTCGAGGGGGCAACCTCCTTTACATTACATAAATGAACAATTCTTCGATGATACAAATGACAAAACCTCCTTTCTATATATAGGAGTCTAAGGAGTCACAATATAACCCAGCCGACCTAACAATAATAATATAAAGCCACAAAAATAACAATAGATGGATTCTATGGGGCACAGTAATAACAATGTGGGGGCAATAGGGGCACAAGAATATTAATAAGGGGTACAACTACAATAGTAATGGGGTAATCACTAGTATTATAGGGACCCAACATGGCCCTCCCCTTCAAAAAAAGTGTTGTCCTCAACGCTTGAGTAGTTCTGGATACTTCTGTATAAAATTCTCATCCTCTCATGTGGAATCTTCAGCAGATAAGTTTTTCCACTTGATAAGATACTTCGAAATTGATCGATTTCGTAACTATCGAGTTCTTGTTTCTGTGACTACTTCCGGTTCTAATATAATTTTTCCTTCCTCGTCAAGTTCTGGCAATATTGTTTGAATTAGGAGCTTGTCGCCTGTAATCTTCTTTAAACATGAAACATGGAAAACTGGGTGCAATCGAGAAGCTGCAGGAAGCTCCAATTTGTATGCCATAGTACCAATATT